>LOJH01025364.1:0-18777 GCA_001685095.1 Ellobius talpinus
TGAGGGATTTTGATGGGTGTATAATTTGCTCCCATGTAGAGAAATGAGGTGGGCAATCTTGTCAGGTCCTAGAGATCCCTTCAAGAAGAGGGGTCCCCACAATATCCTTCTGTGCTCTCAGTTCCTCCACTGTTTCCTCTCCGTTGCACTTCTTAAAGAATCCCACCTTTTCTCAAGAACCACCAAGAGAAAGGACAGGTCATTGGTCATGTTTGGTCTTTGGACTGAGGCTGCAATCTTCACAGTAAAAATTGACTCATTGTTGTTGTTTTGTAAATAAGCGTTCTTCATTCTTTGGCTGTGGGTGTCCCAGCAAGGAGTCTGTTGCAGTGGCTGCATGTGTAGGACAGACATGTGCCATGTTAACATAATGAGGCCAATGGAGTAGAGTGACATTTACACAATAGAAATAGCCCTCATCACTATAAGCAAAGCTGAAAGATGCTTAGAAATGAATTTCTGTTCTTGGAACAGAGATATAGTTGAATGGGTAGAGAGTTTGCCTAGCTTGCAGAAGCTCTGAGTTTCCTTCCCTGAATCACATAAACTCTGTGTGTTCATATGCACCTGTAGTCCTGGCATGCATGATTTGGAAGCCGGTGGGTCAGAAGTTCAATACTCTCCTCAGTTCCATGAGTTCAAGGCCATCTTGAATTACTTAAGGCTGTTTCAGACAGCAACACCAACAAGAATAGCTTTCATCTACTCCATAAAATCAAATACAAATCTACCTCATGTATGCCAAAGAGTTTGACTCTATTTCCTCCTGTTATGAAGAATAATTAAATCATTTGTTCATGTCTCAACACCTGCCATTAGATTCTGAAGTTTTTCTTTAGGATGAATGGGATATGAGAATGAACATTCTAAATCAATTCTTTCTAGTTCAGGAGGGAGGCCTCCTCCTGTTAGTTGCCTGTGACTCTGGGGGTGTTCCAGCATCAATGTAAGGACAGCTCCGAGCTCCCAGGGCATACCCAATATTCCTGGTAGTAAGACATCCGGATTCTCACACCAGAGTCCTGTCAATTCCCTGCCTTAGCAGCTGGTCTCCTAGCTGGGCACTGACAATTCTTTCTGAAAAAGCTGGGGGAATCTTCCCAAACAGTTCAAAGCATGTAGCTACATGTATGGCCATTACAATTAAAGACCCATCAGGCCTCCGGTGTGCCCTTCCGCTTCTTCAGCTCAGTCCATGGAGCAAACTATCCATTTTGCACATGGCGTTGCCTGGGTTCTGCATGGGAATGTAGCTCTCACTTCCCCCTATGCTTAGCAGGAGTTGTTTGGCTTTTCCTCCGGTTGGGAAATTGGGTGTTGAACACCAGACTTCTTACAAGATGCTAGAAAATCCATTCCCAAGGAAACAATTCAAAGTGAGGAATATAAATTCTTACTTAGAATGTTTCTCAGTGGGACAAAAACCATTTTTTTCTTAAGGGGGATCACTAGTGTGTGTTGAAAGTTGGTATTAAGGATCAAATATTCATACTTATTGAAGACTAGAAACTCAAATATGTCAGAGCTCTCTCTGATAGTGGGGACTTATTTCATACAGATATTCAACCCAGCGAGAAAAATGGTGATGATACCTGCCCTTTCTATGCCTCCTGGAAGACAACTGGGGCTTCCAAACCCCTTTCACTACACTTACCAGCCTTGATTCTAACAAAAATCAGTCTAAACCTGCTTGACTTTTCAGTTCTATGCAGAGGTTGCCACCAAAGCATTAGTGAAAAGAACGGAGACAACGAGGAAAAAAAACCACAACCAACAATGGATCAACAGTGGCACATCCAGTGGGTGGGACATCCTGCTGCTATTCCCAGAAGGAGTTCACACAAACAAAATGCTGTGGCAGATTTTTAAAGAGGGGTTTTATGGCAGTGTAACAAACACACAGAAAAGTACAGAAGTCACAAACATGGCTCACTGAAATTCCACGGACTGATCACACCAAGTAGTGGGTACCTGGATGGGAAAAAAATTCAAATTAAATAGACCCGGCAAATGGAGTAGAGTTCTCCATTGCTTCCTCACCAGGGAAACCACTTCTGATACTTTGGTTCAATTTTGTCTGGTTTTGAAGTTAGAAACAGTATAGCCTCTTGTTTCCAGCTTCGCTCACTAAATATTTTGTCTGTAATAGCTGTTCATTTGACAGGAAGACTTACTCACTTCGTTCTTGCTGAACATTCCAGTGTCCCCAAGGGTGCCCACTGGGCACAGTGTTGTCATGATTGTCAAATCCATGTCTTTCACTAATCATGTGGGTACATACAAGACATGCCTAGGAGTAAAATGGCTGGAGCAGAGAATATATGCACATCCAATGTCAGCAGAGACCTCCAGTTTGCAGTTCCATCCCCAGCAATGACAAAGGGCTTGAGTTGCCCTGTGCTAACACTAGCCTGATGTTCCATTTCCGTTTATATTTTTAAAAAATTTTAACAACAAACATCTAACCTACAAACAATTTAAACACAGACTCATTAAAAAAAACACATTAAGAAAAAGCTAAAATAAATGGATACGTGTTAAGCCTTTGTAGATTTATGTTGTTGATGGCATGTATTCCTTCTTAACATTTTGCATCATTTCCCCTCAACATCCTTGGGTTCCCTAAAATGCAGAAGTATTGATTTTAAGTTATTCTTTGAAAAGTCCTTGCTTATAAGTAATGAATATGATGATCATATCTACCCATATTCCCCCCAGCTCTCCCCAGATTGCTCCCCATGTGCCCTCAATCATAATAATCATCATCATCATCTTCCTCCTCCTCCTCCTCTTCTTCTTCTTCTTCTTCTCACTCACTGAATGTGCTTAGGACTTCCCATATGCATACCAGCATGGAGCCTTCTACAAGAGCATGGACAGCCTTTCAGGGGCCACACACTATCAACTGACAATAGCTCCAAAGATAGAGGTAGAGGTCCTCCTTCTCCTGTGCTGGAATTTTAGATGGCTCAGTCTTGTAGAGGTCTTGTGCAGGTAGCCAGAGATGCTGATTTCACGAGTTTGGTAGCCATGTCATGTCCAGAAAACAGCTCTCCTCCATATCCTCTGGCTTTTGCATTCTTTCTGCATCCTCTTCTGTAATGTTCAAACTGAGCCTTCTGGGTGGTGGTGCTGATACAGATGTCCCATTTAGGGCTAAGTACTCAGTATCTTATCTGCAGCACTTTGCTGGTAAGTTCTGCATCTCAGACACCTTCCCAAGGTGAAAAGGCTCAGCTCTTGGTCCCATGATACAAAGGTAAAGGTGCCTGTGGTGGAAGACAGAAGCTGGAAGTTTAGCCATGGTGAGAAAACTCAATTGGAAACTCCAGCTGACTGCCTCAGCTTCCTGAGTCCATTTCTGCTGGATGTTGTAAGCACTCAATTTGACGATGCCATCTCTCTCTCTGATGTTATGCGTTCTTTGACCTGGAAGCCTCACTCCAGGAGACACTCAGCTCTGCCTGGGCCTCTACTGGAAACTGGGAGAGGGTCTTCTCCCAGATGATTTGCGCTGGGATTTTTGACATGCAGTTGGATGATCGTCTTGGTTACTGTTCTATTGCTGTGAAGAGACACAACGACCAAGGCAAGTTATAAAAGAAAGCATTTAATTGGGAGCTTACTTACAGTTTCAGAAGATTAGTACATTTTCATCATGGCAGGAAGCATGGCATTAGGCAGGCAGCTGTAATGCTGGAGAAGTAGCTGAGAGCTTATACCTGATCCACAAGCACAAAGAAAGACTGGGCCTGGCATGGGCTTTTGAAACCTCAAATCTCAACCCCATATATCTATATATCTACTCCCAAAAGGCCACACCTCCTAATCATTCTTAATTCATCCACCAGCTGGGAACCAAACATTCAAGTATGAAACTATGGGTGCCACTCTCATTCAAACTTCCATGAAGACAGTCTGCTGTCTATCATCTATCTACCTGCTACAGAATCATTTTTATATCCCTGTGGTTTACTGTATACTTTCTAAATTCATTCATTCATTCAAACTAGAATATACAAATAATGTAGATAATCCTCTAGACTGTACAAAACAGTGAAGCTGCACCCGCAGGTGCATGCCCACACATGAATGCAATATGGGTGTGTACATGTGTGCACCCATGTGTGTGTCTTCCAAGATGTGTGCTGTGTGTTTGTGTGGGTTTGAGAGAGAGAGAGATTAAAAGCATCTACAATGGAAAAGTTGACATAAATAATAACGTAGGCCTAAATTTGAGAAACATTTTCCTATTTTATATATATATATATATATAGAGAGAGAGAGAGAGAAATCTTGAAAATGAATGGATAAGCAAGCATTGGAAACTCGAGTCTGAAAGGAAGGGGAAAGGCCAATGTGTTTTTAAGGAACTTCAAGAACAGAGGTACACAGGGCCACATGTTGTCCCCAGAAGAAAAATGTCTTTCAGAGTCCCTCAATTCTGCAGACATCTCATTCAAAAGCACATCTACCATGGGCCTAATTCCCCTGCCCAACAGCGGCAGCATCATTAAATAAGCACACATCACTAGCAACATGTTTGTCTTTGTAACAGTTCTCCCAAGATTGCGTTTGAGTTATGGATTGTAAAAGCATAGATTCTGTTGCTAACTTGGAGGGGGAACTTATCAGTGTTCTAGAAAATGACGTTTTAATATCTTGTGAATAAATAATGACAGATGCTTGGAGGTTGAAATCTTATTTTCTCTGTTTTTTTTTTTTGCTTGTTTGTTTGTTTGTTTTCCAGAGACTGGTTTTGTACGTGTCGTGACCTCCTGCCTCAGCCCACCCAGTTCTGGGCTTAACGTGTGAGCCCCTACATCTGCCTCCGAGGCTTAACTCTTGCATCTATTCTCAATGAATGAAACCTGTATGTCCAGCTGGGTACCCAGAGGCCTGAGGAGAGAAACTCCAGCAGGCCATGATGGGAGCCTAGAATGGTCCATCAGAGGCAAGTGGAGATGAGGTTAAATCTGGCTACTGCTTTTCTCTAGAGTCCTTTAATTTGGGCCAAGTTGCTTCATATTTTCTGAACCTTGGCCATCTGGGCGGTCATAAAACCTAATTGCTGGGTTATAGAAAATATTAAATTAAAATAATGTATATGAAGTGCCAGATACATGATAACAATTGTTTTCATGGAGGTGGAAATAGCCGCAATAGTACTTGGCCTCTGTCCCAGGAAGCAGAATTAGTGAGGACTGGGCTAAGCATGAGCCTTTTCAAGGATGCTGGGAGTCCATTCACCCAAGCCAGTGTGAACAGTGTCTTTTCCACCACTGAAGGCCTCTGTGAAAGGAGCACACTAAAAGTGCACACTAAAAATGCACACTAAAAATGCACACTGGATCTGGCTATAGAAGTGCTTTTCCAATTAGGCATGAAGGTGTTATGAACCAGAGTATAAAACAATGCAACTGATATGCTGTTTGTGCCCATTGGTACGGTTCATGTTGGTACCATCCCAGCATGCACCATGCAACATGGCAAGCATAGCAGGCATCACCTCCAACTTCTCAGTGCTACTTCTATTTTGATGTGCTCTTGGGGCTTAAACTTTCATTCTACTAGCATGGGGGACAGGGCCTGGAGCAGCCACAGTCATGGGGACCATCCTCAGTGATGTTTCAGCAGGATTCCTGGCTTGGCCCATTGATGTGGCATCATTTATTTCCCCAAGCCCGTTTGTGACAGCCAATGCTGTTTCCAGATGTTATCAGATGTTCCCTCTGTATGACAAAAACCCAAACCTATCTGGCTGGGAACTAAGGAGACAAATAAAATGGACTTTGCAGTAACTTTCAGAGCTCATCCAGGTAAATGTGTTCAAGCCAGGGTCAGAAGCCAGTCACTGAGACGATACATTCTTATAATGTGAACTATATTGTGCACTATGGTGTAACCTTCAGAGTATCATAGTAGCTAGGGTCTGACCTATGGAGGTGTCGGTCTCCTCATTATTCCCTCCATGTACTTAGCTTGTGTAGGCACTAGGAAGCAGTTAACCCTGCAGGAGCTTGATCCTTGTCACCACCAAGATGTTTTTTTTTCCTTCCCTTTCCCCCATCCCAGGCTATCAGCCACCCAGCCTCCAACAGAACAGACCACTCTGTCTCTACTCCCCAGCATTTTCTAAATATTCACATTCTTTGCATGCCAGCTCCTTCCTTATTTTCTCAATTCTGCATTTGTTTATCCTCAAAAGCTCCTTTGTGATAGCCCACATGGATCTGGGAACCAGTGGAGGCAGGCTCTCTTCCCTGGGGCTGGCAGGAGGCCTTTGGACCAGGCTAAGACCCATCAAGCTCTGTTTTCCATTCTGATGCTTTCTTGAGAACAGAAGTGTCTATGAAGAGGTCCTGGCAGGTCTGTCCCCTTAGCTGGAGCCTCTTCCTGAGATGGGACTCCTGGTGGGACAGTCCTCTGATCCTGGCGACATTGTTCAGTTGAACTCTCAGTTTGTCAGGGCTGGCTCTATACTTCAGTGGATCTTGTTCTGACAGGCCTCGGAGCCCATAGACCTGCAAACCACAGTTAACCCCATAACCTTGGCCCATGACCCATGAGTTGTGACATATACCCATGGGTGATAGCAACAAGATCCTCATGCTCTGGACACATCAGCTTGTGACATTACCCATGGGTGATACTGTGTTTGCCTATAGATGGGAAGTTCATTGAAAGCTTAGCACATTCCTCAGACCCTTTGTGCTACCACAGGGCTTGGGATCTCTGAGAAAGCAGATAGAAGGCAAACATAGCAAGTTAGACTCTCCTTGGAGACTTCTCTTGAGGGAGGATGAAAGGAAGGAAGGAAGGAAGGAAGGAAGAGAGGGGGGAAGAGGAGGAGAGAAAGGAGGGAAAGGAGCAGGAGCAAGAAAGGAAAGGGAGAAGGAGGAGAGGGAAGAGAAAAAGAAGAATGGAAGAGGAGGGGAGAAGGGAGAGGATAGTATCCCATCTGTCCACAAAAAAGACTTGTCTTAGCATTGACCTGCGTTGGTTCTAGAGCTTTCCATTCTCAAGGGAGGACTGAGTCGCTTGCCTGCTTCCTGTTGTCAGCATCTTCTCACAACCCTTAGGGAAGCGCTCACCCTCCTCTGCAGAAGCCCTGGCTCCTGCTTCCTCCATGTCCACACAGTTGTCTTCCCATTGTCCTAGACAGCTAATGTGTCACTCTGAGCTGGCCATGTGTGCCTTATGAAAAGGGTCTCTTCTACCTTCTTCCTTCCTATTTATAAAGTCTTCCTGGCTCATCCAGCATTAACATTGCTGTCCCTTCTCCAGCTCTGCTAGGGTTATAGTCAATGTTCTTGTGACACAGTGTGTAAACTCACAGGCTCTTATACAGTGTGGAAGTCATATGTTGACTGTCCCAATCACTTTGCCTACTCAACTCACCACTTCTCATGACCACCCTGTGAAATGGGTGATTTAAAACTCAATTTTGAGACCAAGAAACAAGAGTCCAGAGAGCAGGACCTTGCCTGCATCTACGAGGCATTAAGAGGTAGAGCTGTGATTTGGATGGGTACAGCCCATCTCTGGTGTTAAGAGCTCTGGAGTCAGCTAGGAGGGAATTCGATTTCTGCCCATGATTTATACCAGGTGTATGGCCTTGGATTTGTTACTTGAACTCTGATCTTCAGCCATGGAAAAGAACAAAAATGGTGATGGTGTTAAAATGTGACCCCTGCTGTGTAGTAAATACACACAGTCTCTGTCCTAATAATAACATTCTCACATCTCTGGTGATCTAGACCTAATGATAGCCTTTCTCCTCACAAAAGGGCAGGGACTCTGTTGTAACCACAGGGCTATGTATATAGAGCTTAGCGGATGTGTGGGAGTCAGTAATTGAGAAATAAGTGGACTGAACACTCTTTGTGTCCAATGAATATCGATCTCAATTATTAGTCTCAGTATTTGAGCAGTGTGGCACGGACACACTTCCAACAAGGTCTGGGCATAGTTGTATTTAATGCAGGGCAGTTAGACTCCCTCAGGCATTCAGGAGACACATTGTACAGTTGGTAACCATGTCCACCAAGCTTCAGAAGTGTGGATTTCCCTGGTAGACCAGGCAGAGGGCTGCTCCTGTATGTCACAGGTCTAACCCAGGAGAGTCAAGTGGGGTGAAAGCCAACACAGACCAATCATTTACTCTGCAATGAGACTCGCTAACCATGGGGTCAGGGTCAATATTAGAGCAAGTTACATATCAATTGGGGGTCATTAGTTCCTGCCCTTCCTCGTTCTGGGGCAGCAGCTGGCACAGAGCCAATCCATGTGAGTTGGGAGCCAGCAGCATGGACTCTGACCGAGAAAAACAAGACACTAGAAGGGTTTTTTGCTTTTGAGGCTAAAGGTCAGCCATGATGTGATCACCCTGTCTGGAGGTTTTTCAGATCTGTCCACAGAGATGAGCAAAGTCCTGGGGACACCAAGGACCCAAGGGGCCCTGGGCTCGCCTGATCACAGGGACATCAGGTGCTTTTCCTGGGTTTTCAGCAGGACTCTGGGAAAGTTAGGGCACCCTGTTCCAGGGCCCAGGCCCTTGTGAACTCAGAGGAGGCATGCTGTCATTCCTACAGCTAACCCGAGTGCAGGTTCTACACAGACACTTGCCTCACTCACCCTGTGTCTGATGCTGCTGGGGACTCCATGCGTGATGTTGCTGAACCCTCCCGAATGTCCCTGAGGGCATGAAGGAGGATTGCTGCTTAGCCTATGTGAATGGGGCATTCCCAAAGCAGGTGCAGGTAAGCTGAGTCACTGCTAAGTGGCAAAGAGGATTTGCGATTGCTGGTGGGACTTGGGACTTGAGAGTTGGGACACACCAACTCTCTCATTTCTCCTTATTCACATTTTCATTTTGTCCACATCAGCCCCTGGAGACACACTTGCTAGCCCAGATCTCTTTGCAACTGTGCTAATTACAGGACACAACTGTCAATGGAGTGGAAAGGGAGTGCTTCTAGAAGAGGGAGTGTCCTCTAAAAAAGGGGTTCATTTTTTTCCTAGAAGAAAATGGAACAGGCCCAGCCCATCCGTCCTTCTCCTTCCACCTGAAATGGCTAGTGTAACAGCAGCCCTTCTCACGCCCATGAGGGATGGGAGCTCCAGAGACTCAGAGAACCCGAAACTGGGATCCTGGCAGGACTGAGCTAACACTTTTTCAGGATTCCTCACAACCCAACAAAACCCGAGAGAGCAAACCAGGCAGTCCTGTCACTCAGCGAGTCCCTTACTTGTTATGTTGGGCTCAGGATAGACCATGTGCATAAGGCATACGTACAAGGTGTTACATTCTGTGCCTTCAGGGAGAGTGGAGAAATTAAGATACACGGCAAACTCGAAAGGTACCAAGGTGGACTCTAAACCACCTGGGACTTGACCTTGGCAAACAGGCTTGTCAAGACCAACAGCTTCCAGGGTATTCTCTCTTGAGTTGGCAAACTGGTTTGGCTTCCCTGCTGGGCAGGTGTTAACAGTCCTCTCCGACCCTCTAATTGTTCTTATCGTGTCCTAATTAGCATTTAATAAGCAGCAACTGGGCATCTACTTCTGAGACAATCAAGCAACCTCATCCCCACTTCAAAGATGGAGAGGCTCACTTTGGGATGCTGACAACAACAAAGAAAGAGAAATGCATGTGTCTTGCTGGACTTAATGGCACAATTAGAACCCAGAACCTCCTAATCTGATATCTGGTTGCAGGCAAGGAGGCTTCCTAACAAGCTGCATGTTGCTCCTTGAGTCACACCCATGCTGGGATAATTAATGCAGATACAAGTTGTTTTAACCAATGCCAAGTCCCGGGTATCTAGATGTTTGTTACAAAGGCCCTGACTATCTCTGGGACCATATGTGGGTTCTAAGGACTATGAAAGTCTGCTTAGCACTGGGTGGGATCCCCCCAGTCTGGCCATAGGAGAGCTGATAGGAGGAAGATAGTTGGGTGAGTGGTTTGACCACATCTCAGGGTGTGCTTCCAACCAGTGCCAAAGGTTTGCTCACCACCAGGAAGCTTCTGTCGATTCTATAGTTACTCGATGTTTTCTGCAAGGACTTGAAGTCTTTATCTGAGAAGAGAAAGGCCAGGGGTCCTGCAATGGGATTCTCCAGAGGAGATCATGGGGTTGCCTGGGAAACGAGTTAAAGATGCAGTTTAGACACACCCCATCCCCACTCAACCTCAGACACATTGAACCAGAAAGTGGAGATAAAGATGGAGGAGATGACATGAAGATCTGTACTGGATCTCCAGAATCCAAATTGAAAAAAAAAATGCTGGGTGTAGCGACACACATTTGTAATCCTAGAGCTGGGGAGGCAGAGAAACGTGGATCCATGGAGCCTGGTAGCTCTTCAGCATAGTCTACATGGTGAGTTCCAGGCCAGTGAGAGGCCGTGTCAGGTGAATGGCACGTGAAGGACAGCGGAAGTTGTCCTGTGGCTTCTACATACATGTGTTTATGCATGCAAAAGAAAATAGGAACCATCGCAGCAAAGTAGGGTTCATATAACCCTACAGGGACCCCCAAGAGTCACAGAGGTGACTGGGAAGCCTCCTGTCAGCATCAGGAGCAGTAAAGGGGAGCACAGAAGGACTTCAGAGCCTCTCAGATGTGCACATCTGGAGCAAACACCTTTGATTGCTGTTCTGCTAAAGAGTGACTTTCCCTTTCGAGCAAACCATCTTCCCTCAGCTCTGTTCTCAGCTAACTCTCCTTAAGGTGCCCTTCCTCTCCCAGAGAGTCCTCCCAAACTGTCTGCTCTGTTCCCCAGCACTGCACAGCGATGAACCTCATGGTGAAATTATTTCACATATGTTTTTCCTGCCCTAAACTCCGATTGTACTAATTGTGCAAGCCCCAGATGTCAGAGCACCCTACATAGCCTATCTTCCATGGAATTTAGTGGTCATTTCTCAATTCCCAGTGAGAATTATTCAGGAAGTATTTCTGATGTTAACTCAAAGGAGAACTTGTCCGGTGCCACTTTTATTTATACCCCTTTTTTAATTCTATTTCGTGTGTGTATGAAAACTTGATCTTCCGATTTAAAAAAGGCATAAATATATCTTTGCCTCAAATTCTTTCCTTTAACATGTGAGGTCAATGATTACTAACTGCTGTGCTGGACTTTATGCATCACGTGGCCTCATCATCATTTTCTCCCAGGTTAACATTTAGTTACCAGTGCTGATGGTGAAAATATTAATTAATAAACCACATATTGGGGGGCTAAGAAAATGGCTATATGGGCAATGTGATTGCTGCATAAGCATGAGGACCTGTGTTCAGATCCCCAGCATCCATGCAAAAACTTGGATGGGGTGGCACATGTCAGTGCCCTCTGCTTTTAGGGTAGGGGTGGGTAGATCCAGGGGATCATTGGTCAGTCAGTCTAGCTGAAAAATGAGCTCCCAGTTCAGTGTGAGAATCTGGATTGAAAAATAAAGTGGAAAGTGATTGATTGGACAAATGTTTTCCAAGCATAAGGCTCGTTTCCCTGCCTTAGAAGTTTGGGTGTATTGAGATGAGTCAAATCGTTGCAAATACTAACAGAGCCCTCAACATTGATCAGTCCTGAAATCCTTCTCTACACAGCTCTGCCAGTTCAGGTAAGAATTTAACCTCAAAACTCTGCAAAATCTGAAAATGATCCTCATGCATGATCAAAATTACATGCAATGAGGTTGGTTCCTGCTTACTCAGAGAGAAAGGCATTGTGGGAGTTTGTTTGATGAATATGTGAGAGACACTTCTGGACACCAAGGATGGATCCTACGTGGGTAGCTTGCAGCTAGCTGCAAGAGCCAACTTTGGGGGTCTCTAGAAAATGGTTCTCCAGACCCAGCACAAGAGAGGAAGGGTCCCAGAAGAGCCTAGCCATGTTGCTTCCATTCTGAAACTGAGAACGGATGGGGAGTTGTTCGGGGTGGAGGAGGAGGGAACCGGAAGAGGGGAGGGAAGAGGAACTGTGGTTGGTATGTAAAATGAATAAAGAAAAAATAAAAAAGAATAATAATAACTTCTAAGAAGCATTCTGCGAACTTTGACCAGTGTTTGAGGTCTGTTGAAAACTTCTACTTAATGACATATAATAATGGGTGTAGGACATTCACGGGGTACATGCAAGCGTGCATGTGTATGAGTGTGTGTGCTTGTGTGAGTCTTTCCACACACTGTATTCAGAACCGCTAAAGGAGTCTCCTAAAGTCCACATTTCACCACGATGACCTAACGATGGACCCTGATTCACGAACAAAATATAGCAAATTCTTCTTGAATGTGGGTTAAGTTTTTGAGTTCTTTTTCATTGTTAAAGAAATGCAAACTGATTACAGATTTTTTTCTTTTATGCAGAGAAGTATAGAATAAAAAAGAGTACCTGCCATCCTTTCTCAATACCCAAATTCTCCCAGGGACAATGGGTAACCATCATTTATTAGTGTGTATTGATTCACACATGTTCTTTGTGGGTATACACATGTCATTATTTACTTTGGTAGGTAAAGGGAATCTGCATGCCATTTCCCAGTTTGCTGCAGTTACTGTATGATGTTGGCCTCGATGGTGCATTAAATTCCTAACAGATTTAGGTTGCAAGGTAGTCCACATGAGCTTTCAGAAAAGATGAAAAAACAGAGAGACAGACAATGCTGGGCCTTGGAAGAAAATCAGTCAACCAAAATCCAAACTGTGGAGCAAATTGAGTAGTGGTCACCACTCTCAATGCAATGAGCTGAGGTGATAAATCTCTGCTGAACGGTGGCACAAGCAACCTGTGATAGACACTTTTCCTCAACGGTAGGTCAGAGGACCACATTTCCCAGGACTGACTCACACAACCCTCTCCAGTGGACAACTCTTGCACTTACCCTTAGCTATACAATACAGAGAGAGTACCTCAGTGTTGGTCTTAATAAACTTGATGTTTCTGCTTCTGCTGTCTTCAAACATTCATCCTAGACCTCTGAGCTACTATGTTGGAAGTCCAGCTTCTACACTGAGGGATGGGGGGAGAAGTTCCAAGGGAATAATGACCTCACCATACTCAGGAGGCAAGGACATATGGGGACTCTATCTTCAGAAGCCCCCAGTCACAGCCTCTCTTTGATTGGTACCCTCTGAGGGACTCTCAACAAGAGCACTAGCCATCTTTTCCCTCACTGTGACATAGTGCCTGACATAAGCAGCCCCAGAGGATTTATCTCCGCCCAAGGTTCCAAGGGATACATGGCAGGAACATCATGGCGTCAGGCGGCTTCATGATGGTGGAGTTGTGCAGTTGAGAATCCCCGCCTCAGACTCAAGTAGAACAGGAAGCAGGGCAGAACAGGAGGTAGCTGTAAATCTGAAGAACTCACTTCCCCTATTTTAGAACACCTCCGGCAGGTTCCACAACCACCCAAAACAGTGCCCCCAGATGGTAACCAAATATTCAAACCCAATACCTTATGTGGGAACATTTCATAGCATGCCGTCATAGCAAGGCTGATATCAGAACCACCCAGCCGCACTCAGTTCAGTTGCCGCCTGACAAGTAAAAATAATCATAATAACAAATGCTGTGGTTTTTGAGTCGTTATCGCAGGCATAGATACATATTTGTTAAAGGGCAACAGAGAGCGGTGTTCATAAGCGATGGCTCACACACTAGCTTCTGACAAGCCTGGTGTGTTCTCAAGAAGTGTGGACAGTTGTGAACCGGCCATTTCACTTGAAGGTCGTCACACAGAGTTCTTGACTGTGTTCATCTCCATGATCGGCATGTTACCCATTTAACCGAGCTTGGATTTAGGAATCCTTTCAGTGAATAGGTGGACGAAGGCTACAATTGTGTTCCTCTTGTTCTTGTCATAAAGCCTTGGCGTATTCATTCCAACAGGATGGCTCACAAGCTCAGGACTTTGCACATATAGGGGTTTGGGAAGGGGAGTGAGCAGGCTACCATCCAAGAGTGTGCATTAATTATTTACCAAAAGCGTACAAAGAAGTAAATGAAAGAATTATGGGGCAATCTGGAAGGACTATATAGTCAGAGGACTACAGTGGTTTCTATGCAGATTCCTTGTTTAGCTCCAACCATGTGAATTAGTTCCTGGAAGGGCCAATATGTGTGTATACCTTATTAATTACATTTTCCTTTAATAAGAAACATAAGGGCCAGGAAAATTGTCATTATTAGAGAGTGATAGCTTTTCTTTTGTGAAGTCTGCGTGTTTAACGAGGACAGCATCTTTCTTCCTGCAGCATTCCAGAGGTATTTAGAAACTTTATGGGGCTTGAAGTGGAGCCACCTCTGGCATGACACCAGGAACACCTCTCCCCATTTGAGGACAGGATGTTCAGAATGCCAACCGAAACCACCCAGAGCACGTAATTACCAGTTGGAATTATCAATTACCAACTGGAATGGGTCCAGCCCCCAGGCTCAGCTCCTGTGACAATCATAAAAAAGCTATTTAAAGACCACACATAGTCTGACACCTTTGCTTTGGCCTCATCACCATCTGGGACCCCAGAGTGGAGAGCATTTAAGTAGATTAAGTCTCCCTGGATGGCTCTTACTGAGCTTTGACTCATAAAGCCAAGTCAGGCCCATGAACTGCATCTGATCCTTATGACTACTGCCGGGTCCTCGAAGCCGTAGTAGCTCTGAAGAGTGGAGACTCTCAAGCCTCCAATGTCATCTCTCCTATCAGTGCCAAGCTGAGGAACCTCAGTGGAGAGCAGTGAGGTGTAAAGAATTCTACCGTAAAAAAATATACACAGAGATGAATGGATATTGAGGAATGAATGGAGAGAGAGAGAGAGAGAGGCAAACAGTGTGTACCTCTGTCAGTTAATGTGTGTTCATGTCCTTTAAGCATGTAACCAGGAAAGCCTGTGAGCTGAAGGGTTACGTGTGAATCTATACTTTGGCAATGCAGGCCAAGTTTTGAGTTAGATCTTTGGTTTCTTCAATTGAACAACTATTGCTACACAACAGTCCTGAAAAGAGCAAAATAAACATGGTTCTGTCCTCCAAAGTTGATAGTCAAGGAATGGGCAAGAGAAGGAGCTAGCCAGGTGCACTGTGGGTAATCAAGGTAAAGAGTAGTTCGTGACAGGTGCGTGAGGCTGTTCCTATCCATCCAACTGTATCTGAAGTTCACAGAAAATGACATTGTCACATGCTGAGGGACAGTCTGGGCACTCTTGCAATTGATAAAGACATAGCCATGAGTGGATTCTTCACAATGTATGTGGCAGCTGATAGACAGAGACCTGAAACAGGATTCCTGAACCTAAAATCTGCCACCATTGTTATTCCCCATCTTCTCTGTGGTTAAGTGGGCATGGGTTTTGAAGTTCCCATACAAAGCACAAGGAACAGCATGCCATGGCACATAAGGGGGTCAAGAGTCAAGAGTGTGTTTTTCCATTCTTTTCTTCTTGAAAGTCTTCCCAGTATAAGTTTTCAGCAGACAGTTGCCTGTTAAGTGGATGTGGTTCACCCTCATATTGGAAAAAGAAGAAAGAAGAAAGAAAAATGCCTATACATAAACCCAGGCACTACACTGAGTGATTGTACATATTGCTACCTATACCTACAAACCTTCCCAGAAGACACCATGATTTTTAGTGAGGGTGGAGGAAGGTGAGGTTTAGCTTGGATAACCCAAATCCAGTACATTTGCGTGCGCCAACTATCTTTCTCTACACACCAAAGACCCAGCCCTTCCCACCTGAGTTCTTGCCATAATCTCTGAAGCTTGGAGCCCTCATCCCCTGCTGCTACTCATTCAAGCCACAGAGTCGGAAAATGACATCAGAACCTGTTTCCCCAGCACTTCAGAGAGTGGCACACAGCTAGAACCACCCTAAATGCACAAGAAAGAAATTAATTTGTTCAAATACCTAGACTCATTCTAGAGGCAGGAGAAAGAATTTATTTAGTAACTATTTGATAAGTTATGCAGTAACTATATGCAGAAGAGAGTAATCCATTCAAAGAAATAGAAACATTCCAGAAACAGGAGAGCTTCTATCAGTAAGTTCCATTCAAAGAAATAGAAACATTCCAGAAACAGAAGAGAGAGCTTCTATCTATAGGCACAGAGAGAAACGTGTTTGACAATGAGAAGCATTCTAGATTCAGAAGTAGGTCATCTACTTAATAACCAGAAGGGTCTGGATATAGAAGAAAGATATCCTACCATTTCATGCAATAGCTATTCAGAGCACAATTCTCCTAACAACTTCCAACTCCTCCAGAGACTTCTAGAAGGAGGTTCCTGGAATACAGATGGATTCAAACCCACCCTTCTCAGGAAAGTCTGGGGCTCACCAAGAACTTCCCACAGCAATCCCTTACCTTTGCTTGGGATCCCTCTCAATGTTCCCACCTCGGATATACCTTCTTAAAGTTGATCTCTTTAGCCCTGTTGTTCCCTAGGCCGCTATTACATCCTTCCCAATAATTAATACAAATAACATTTAAAGTGTCTACATATTTGTTTGTCTGTTATACTGTGTGTCTCCTTTAGGGTAACAAGAGGTTGTCTTCATGTTCATCTCTAGATTGCCAGTTACTGATGAGCAGTAAGTTGTCAACAAATACTAGTGGAATCGAAGAATTATGTATAATACTAGCATTTACCACATACCTATCAGGACTTTGCATACATAACATATGAGTTACTTATAAGCCCCCATACATGCACACAAGTGCACAAATGTGTGCGTGTTCACACACACACACACACACACAAACCAGAAACATTCTTTTCTTTCTTTTTCTCTCCTCCTTTCCAACAACTTCCTGAACTTGGCTCACTCAGAATTTGCTCTCCCCACAGGCAGCATCATGAAATCTTTAGACCAGAATATCTCTGCTTGCCTGCTAAGATCATGTTACCCTGAGGCCCCACCCCACTTTCGGGAAGAGCACAATTCTCTGAAAGAATGGCAGGAAGCCCACCACTTGGGTCGGAAGCTAGGGAGAAGGAGGGAGAGGAAAAGGAAGCAGTCCAGTTCCCACACTGAAACGGCGATGCGTGAATCTCCCAGATAGCAACAACATCTGCTTGTCTAATAAAATCACCAGAGTTTGTCACTATTGGTCCATGGCCCCAGCAGGAAAGGTGGATGGGAGCAGTAGGAAGAAGCACACGCTGGCAGTTAAGGAGGGAACAGGCTGCAGGGACAGGGTGGCTTTCCAAGGTAGCTGGGCCTGCTCAGACATGCAGCGTCTACACCACATTTAGGCACGCACATGTAGCAGCCTGGATGGGATGAGATGGTAAACCTCCATGTCCTGTGGAATCAGGGAGGGTCTCCATGGTCCTGTCATTGCAAGGTGATTGGATTGCATCTTTATGTTTCAAATGTTGATGTTGCCCTGATTTCAGTCCGTGTTGAGATGAACATTATTGCGTAACCCTTCTTGGATGTCTAAAAGATTCAGAATGACTGTAGAATGTATGAATTTATTCACACACAATGCATAGATAGCGACACATTGCCTGTTCCAATCAAGCTCTTGGGACATCTTGACAACAGCTAATATTTTTGAAAGCTGTGCTTGATACCATGAGAAGTGACTTACAGAATAGAGTATAGTTAATAATTCCCGAACGAAAATTTAGAGCAACCTTGAGTTACAAGTATGTGTCAAACACTTCATGAGACATGCTTACTTCTGAACCTTTCTACAATTTTTTTTATCTGAAATTCAAATTTATCTTGGCATCTTTTACTTCATCTGGCAATCCCATTTATGCAAATTAGTTTCCTAAGATTGCCGCAACAATACTCAGAGTGGCTGAACACAAGCACCTGGAAGGAGCTGATCTTCACAGTTTTGGAGACTGTGTGAGATTCAGCAGGATTTTACCTCTCTGGCTCTGGGCAGAAGCCTTCCTCACCTTTTGCCAGTGTGTGGCTGTTGTCTTCAACACAATTCTCCCTGTGTGACCCTGCTCCAATCTTCTAAAAGGACACTAATCATTTTGGATGAAGGGTTCAACCCATATCAGTATGACTGCATCTCACCTAACTAAACCAGAAGCAACTTGATGTTCAAACAAAGTCACAATCTAAGACACCATCTGGCGATTTGGATTTCAACTTGTCTTTCATGCAGTAGAATCCATCTTGGGACACGATAGTTCCCCCCTTTATTTCAATTGTCACTCCCTGGATTTAGGCTGGCTCCTGCTCCGCTGCTTCTGATTCAGGTAACAGCCCATTCTCTGTGCAGAGACTCAATTTTGTTCACCTGGCTATGGGTTAATCTCTAGACTCATCTTAAAAGGTGGACTTGGGGGAGGGATTGAGTCTGTGTAGATAAATCACACCGCGGTATATCTTAAAGTGGAGAGTTTGAGAAAGTGGTTCTGCTGGAGGTTGAACCTGCCCACGTTCCAGTTTGGAAAGTCCCCACGCTCTTCTACCTTATATACCTCCTAGGAGCTAAACTGAGGAACCTCATTTCAAAGTCACCAGTCCCGGGAAATGATAAGAATCCATAGTCACCATCTGAGGATCCAAAGCTGGCAGGGAGAAAAGAGTTGGAGAAAAGGCCCTAGCCGCTGTGCAAACATGAGGACCTGTGTTCAGATTCCCAGCACCTATGTCTAAGTTTGGTGGACAAGTACACATATCTGTAAGCCCAGTGACGGGGCAGGTCAGAGGCACAAGGATTTCCAGGGCTCTTCTGTCCAGCTAATCTAACTGAAATAGCAAGTGTCTGGTTTAGTGAGACACCCTGTCTAAAAAA
>LOJH01025365.1:0-18776 GCA_001685095.1 Ellobius talpinus
AGACTTCTACTAACCAGGACAAATACAGCAGCAGCTTTGCAGTTTCCTGGAAGGCATTACTGAAACATGAAGCATTCAAGACATGAAGTCACTTTATCATCCAGATGAGTTATGAATCAATGGAAAGATACAGAAAGAAAAGATGATTATAAATGTGTGATCTTTTCTTCTCAGTAAAAGTTTCAAGGATGTGATCACAGGTGATCTAACAACATGGTAAATGCCTTGTCAAACATAAAAAGTCTTATCTAGGTGGTGTAAGGATATTCTCTACAACACAAAGTACAGAATGAGCTGCACAAACTCACACCCTGACTAAAATCACATCCTGCCCTGTGGCTTCATGGTTTCCTTGAAGGATTAGTAGGTACAGGAAGATTACTATTTGATAATGTTATGAATGATTTCCAAATCTCCATTGATAAAATTTTGATGGAAGCATGAATATCTAAACTCAGGTGCTTTGAAATTGAAGAAAAATCACACAACATTCTTTAACAACTATATCAATGTACTCATTTTAAAAGATACTCTATGCTCAAAAAAATACTCTATGCTCAATGACTTCCTAAAACTAATGTGAATATGTGATTGTAATAGTCTCAGAGGTGGAAAGTATTGAGGGCAAAGAAAGAAAACTGCTACTTAATTTTTTATGTTCAAATGATGTATCAATAAAACAGATGAAGGAATACAAGAAAACAATGTCATGGGAGAGAACAGAGAAGAGAAGAAAGCTTAAATCCCAAATATGACTGCACATTTCATTAATGCTTACACTAGAGAGCCTGGTGCAGCTAAGCCTAACAATGGGAATTCAGTTCCCAGGACTCACAAAGTAGAAGGCACTAAGAACTCATTAAACTATCCATTGATTTCTACATGTATGTCCTAGCATACGGCCTCCCCCCAAATAAATCAGCATAATAAAAATATTGTACCTTCCAGCAGCAATTCAAAAAGCACCCCCTCCATTGACTAAGTTGAATAGCATCATATTACAAATTGCACATCAGAGCCAGTGTTTGCATTCCATAGAACAACCTGAATAAGTAATCAATGAGCTGTAGGAAACACACATACACACAAAAGAGAAAATCTATCTTTCCTGTACCATAGAATTAAATCCCCAGAAACTCTAAAATACAAGTAACAGTTTATCTGATATGCTCAAATCTGCAAAGAGGAAAAAAGAAATTAGTCAAAATTACGCCTTTCTCTGCACCTCTGAGCACCTTCTGTCAGCAGCTTGCTAGTAAAAAGAATCATCAGCCTTCCAATTGTGGTTCAACAAAGAATAATTACCTAGAAAATACATTAAATGATTTTGTTATCCTGAAAATGCTTTTCTTTTCAAGGCAAGAAATTTTTTTCCATCCTTGATTGAGAATTTTAGTGATTGTCTTTGAAAGCTTTGCAATCCTAATAGTGCCAGTGAAATAAATCACTGCACATCTGGTTATGATCTGTTGATTCCTTTATAATAATCTTAGGTCTCATATTCAAATGGCCACATTACAGGATATAAGTTCTAAAAGAATACCCAGCACAATACTGTCATCAAAGGCAATGCAACATGATTGAGCATGAATTATTGATAATGAGGTCATCCTTTAGTTTTTACAAGTTGTACTTACACAGAATGAAATAGGTAAGAGAATTTATTATAGTTAGGAGCAGAAATACAATCACGGAGAATTGTTACATTGGAAAATTGGAAAATATATCATCAGCTAAAATAATTTGTTTTCCATATCATCATCATGTCACCATGACAATAAAAAATTTACTTAGATAAAAATTTTTTAGCAGTAGGTATTCATGAAGACAATCAAGACAACTTATCTTTTTTATAAGCTATCTACAAAATGAAGAATATAAAGTTTGATTGTCATTGTGGTATTATGTATTTGTAATACCTGGTCATTTATTTTATATTAAAATATCATGAACTACATTCAGTCAATAATTATTTATAGTGAAATATAAATTAGTACAATGACTATTATCTCTGAAGTGTCTTTTCACAGCATTCTTTTTTAGAAATGAATTTCATTTTTATCTTATGTTGATGGCTAACTTTATGTTTCACAGTTTAAAATTGTCGTGCTTAAGAGGACTATTAAGCAAAAATGAACTTCCAAAAGTTAAAGCTATTGAGGGACATTTTTGCAAAAGCCTGATCATCTTCAATTAAAAAAATACTGTTTTTAATGCAAGGTAATTGGTTATAAGGTAAATTGCTGCTTCTGCTTCTTTAAACAAAAAACTTGCTTTGCAGTACAAGACATTCTGGTTACAGAGAGCACATTGTAGCTGTGGTCTTTGACTTTATAAACCCCTGACTGAAATGGATGGGTTCTGGTTATAGACTTGTTGCCAGTATATGGCTAAAAGCCTCTTAATTTGTTAAACTTTATTTATTGTCAAACTGGTGAATCTCAGAATGACCCCACAGCCCTGTTGAGAACCTCTGCCAAAGACACTAAAAAACTAGTTTGCCTTTTATTTCCCAAAGCATACCCAATCATACCACAAGGACTCTTGCTCAGCTATGCTCATAGCAGCAATATTTCTAAATAGCCAGATCCTGGAAACAAACTAAGTGCCCATCAACCAAGAAATGGTTAAAGATTGTAAAGACTGTAAAGTAAATAAACACTATGGATTGTTTCTCAATGGAAACAATCAAACAAACAAACAATGACATCATAAAATTTGCAGTCGAATAGATGGAACTAGAAAAAAGAAATTAACTTGAGTGAGGTGACTCAAACCCAGAAATACAAACATGAGCCTTCTTCCAATAACTGATAGAAGCAGATGCAGAGATCCACAGACAAGCACTGGGCTGAGCTCTGGGAGTCTAGTTGAAGAAAAGGAGGGATTTTATGAGCAAGTGGGTCAAGTTCATAACTAGCAAACATATAGAGACAGTTGACCTGAGCTTCTGGGAGCACGTGGACCCTGAACTGACAGCTAGGGAGCCTGCATGGAACCAGTCTAGGCCCTCTCCACTTGGGTGACATTTGTGCAGCTTCGTCCTTTGTGGGGCCCCTAGCAGTGGGACCAGAACTTGTCCCTGAAGCATGAGCTAGTTCTTTAGAACCTATTCTTCATGGTGAATGCCTTGTTCAGCCTTGATGCAGGGGGGGAGCGGCTTGGTCTTGCCTCAACTTGATGTGTTTTGTTGACTCCCATGGGAGGCCTTATCCCTTCTGACTGGAGGTGACAAGGAGTGGATAGAATGGAGGGGGAGGGGAGGGAACCGGAAAAGAGGAGTGAGGGGAAATTGTGATTGATATGTAAACAAACAAATAAACAAACAACAAACAAAACAATCTACCTTGCCTTTTGTTTCAGTGAGTTTCATTCTTTTCTGTATCATGAATAAAGTAAAGTCTTCCTTACTTTTATAAAAACCTGGGTAGTGTACTACTTCCTTAATTGGAAATGAAATCCATCCTCCATATAATAAAGTCTAAGGAAAAAAGAACAAGCAAACAATCAAACAACAACAGCAGGCTGGTTCTCAAACTGGGGATTGAATGTCCCTTTCACAGAAGACACGTAAGACCACCAGAAAACACAGATATTTGCATTAAGGTTCATAACAGTAACAAAATTATAGTAATGAAGTAGCAACAAAAACCATTTTATAATTGGGATCAACATAACGCAAGGAACTGTATTAAAAGGTCAGAGCATTAGGAAGATTGACAAACAGTGCTCTAAGTAAACTATCACCTAAAATACTGCATAGCATTCAGAGGGAGTGCCAGTCAGTGTGGTTATACAAGCTGCTGTGAGCTGGAGTCACAATCTCCCAAATGATGCAAAGGAGCATCATCTGTGTTGCTCTGTCTCTTTCAAATGAGCTTACAAATTATAACAGCCAACCTGGACCCTAAAAAATTGCCAGCATGAGGGAATCTAAAAGTGGGAAGGAAAAAATAGATTATAAAACTTGTTATTTGGATGGTCTCTAGAAATAGTTCTCTAGAAGACAGTTTCCTCTAGATGTTTTATTAGAATTAAGTAACAAATCTCACTTTTCCTTTGAATATAGATTTGTCTGGCGATGAAAACAAACTGAAGCAAAAGACACGTATCACTGACCAGACCTCATATGGGATACTATGATACCCCTTATACCCCTACGTGACTGCAAATCAGCAGTCTGAGAAGAAAGGGGGATAGAAAGGACGGGAGGGACAGGAAAATCATGCTTGATTATTTTTCAATCAGGACTAAAATAAAATAAAGCTATGTAAGCACCAAAAGAATTTAGGTTAGATTAAAAGATGAAGAGAAAAACATTTTTTGTTATTTTATTTTTTACTTTTTAGTGGGTTTCTATGTGCTTAAATATGTATCCTTAGCCAATAGAAATAGTGTTTTACAGGTCTGTACAAAGTCTACCTGTTCCCTCTATGAATTCATGGTGATGCCTAGGAGCTTCTAACCAGATAAGAAAGCAGCCCATGAAAACGTATTCTTTAAACCACAAGCCCACCTAATTTTTCCTCAAGGAAAGTTCAATAAATTACATTGGAGTTTTTATCTCATTTTTTTTGCACAGATGAAACTACCATTATTTTATATTAATCACTGTTCAAAATGAGCTTTTAGAACTAAGAAAGGAATTGGTTTATAAGTAACAAGCCCAGCTTTCTGGCTTTCTGGAGGCAGAGGCAGATAGATTTCAGTGACTTCAAGTCAGCCTCATTTGCATAACAAATTCCAGGCCAGCCAGAGTGACACAGTGAGATCCCTTCTCAAAAGGAATCCAACACAGGTCAGATATTCAGTGAGAAGGACAATATCTTTATTGTGCAATGAAGTAAATGTGATTAACTTTATTCAGTGACCTAAGAGAATATGATTTCATTGACTGTAATACAAAGTAATTGTGTGGACAACAGCACCATCAAAGGGAATAGATAGGAAAGGTTCTTAGGTCTGGGACAATGGGCAGACAGAAACAGAGTAATGTCAGCTTGGGACACAGTGAATTAGAACACCGTGATGAACAGAATCAGAACCTTCTGGAGAAATAAAACAAAGGGTACAATGGAGCTGCTCTTGAAGGGGCAACAATGTTTAAATTATTTCTGTACTTGCACAGGTGGGAAACTATAAAGGTTTTAGTACTGCCTAAGATCTTCTATCTTGATAATAGTGCTCATACTGAGGCAGGCCTTCTCATCACTAGTGCTAAAACAGAGTATGTGGATCTTAATTATTATAGAGGTTAGGAACCAAAATAGCTACAAATTAGAATGGTGAACATTTACCTGTTAGAGTTAGGAAACTACGAGCTGTTTGTATCTTCAGTCAGGTTTTTGTAGGTTTGCCTGAAATAGGATTTCATTTTATAGTCAAGGATAGCCTGAAGCTCGTCGTTCTCTCCACTTTGGCTCCTGAAGGCTCAAATTACAGGTGCAAGAAATTGGGTTATCACAGCACCCTTGTCTTTGTGTTGTCCACAGAAAGAATTCGGAAGGAACAGGTAGAACGTAGTGTAGAAGATAATTTCAGAGTAAGGGGGCTAACAATTTCAAAAAAAATGGCAAATAATTCACAAACAAGCAAACAAAAAACCTGGCTCTGTCTATAATTTATGCAGAATTTACACTCTCCCTAAATCTTGTTCAACAGGAAGTTTTTCTTGAGTAATCCTTTTCTATCTAGGTGCATGACAGGCCATTTTAGACCA
The DNA here is from genome assembly GCA_001685095.1 of Ellobius talpinus. Lineage (NCBI taxonomy): Eukaryota > Metazoa > Chordata > Mammalia > Rodentia > Cricetidae > Ellobius > Ellobius talpinus. Next base: position 5,720 of record LOJH01025365.1, read on the forward strand.
AGGGCTACAAAAGTGGAAAATGGTACGGCCTTATTGTTTACAATGCATTCACTGCAATCTTAAAGACTTTAGAACTTCTGGGAACAGCTGTAGGTAATTATCTGTCAAAAATCTTTTATGTGATTACTGATATTGTAGTTGGCATTTTCTTTTGGCAGGCAACCAGCTCCCAAATAAAGACACAGAGACTTATTATTAATTATGAATGCTCAGCCTTAGCTTAGTCTTATCCCACCACCCGCACTTTTAGCTTAATTTAAACTGTTTCTATTCCTCTATGTTTTGTTTCAGGTTTTTTACCTTTCTTTCCTTCTATATGTCCTACTTTCTTGCTCTCCTTGTGTCTGGCTGACTGGCCCTTGGTGTCTCCCTATCATCTCCTTTTCTTTGTCTCTGAGCCTTAATTCCTCCTCCGACTTCTTCTCCCCACCTCGAAGTTCTGCCTGTACCTCCTCCTTGGCTATTGGCCACTCAGCTTTTTAGTAGACCAACCAGGTGCCTTAGGCAGGCAAGGTAAAACAGAAACACATCTTTACATAAATAAAGAAATGCAACACATGTTTGCATACTTAAACAAAAGCAATATATCATTACATAGTTAGACAAATACTCTGTAATAAGATGTCATGACTCTTCTCAGGGTTGGAGATGTGACCTGCATTCCATTCATTTAGCTGGTAATTATAGTCTTGCATAACCAGTCCTTGAGTATTTATGCTACTGACTATGAGAGACTAGTGTATCCCCCATACCTACCAGTCTACTTATATTAAGATAGCTCCCTAAGACTGGTTAGGAAAAGCTTTCTGTTTTGTTCTTGTGACTTTCTTTTTAACATTTAAAAATAATGTTCATGTAATTTAAGAACAACAATAAAAGTACATGTAAAAATGTGCCAATCAAGACAATACAGAATATCCAATCAAAACTAAGTGAATCTCAGTAGTAATGGGTAAGTGCAAGGTATATATGTATGTACAACATACTGTGAAATGATAATTATGTTGTATGTTAAAACAAAGATAAGTTGTTAATCCTGAACAAGGAAAGTAGAAAAGAGTAAGAAAATAATAGATGTTGCTGATATTTTGGATATAATACTTCTTAATTGCCCTTTCAAGGCACACAAAGTAAAATTAACCAAGGAAGACCACATAATATTCTAATGTTTATATAACAAGGGAAAAATATCCTATTTTTGTATTTTTCCTTCTAAATTTGTTTATCTAAAACTAATATTCTGAATTCTGTAACTGCGAATATAAGAATATATAACTTCTTATGCACAATTATGTATATTGCATATGTTATATATATCTTATATTCAAATAGATTAAAAAGTAATCACCAGACAGAATAAGAAAGGACACTAGGTCTTTTAGCTTAATTCAACCTGTTTCTATTTATCTATGTTTTGTTTAAAAAATTAAGTTTTTGAACTTCCTTTAAAATTTTTCTGTAGTATGAGAATACAATATCACCCAGTTGCACATGCATCATGCAAAAGCAACCTGTAACCGTCTGTGTTCATCAATTTAAACAATGAATTAAGAGTTGCAGGTAACCTAACATAATTATATTGTACTCCGTTGTGTTAGAAATCACACCTGTTTTTTCTTTTTTTAACCTAAAGGATTCCATGTTTCATTTGACACTTCTGCTGAATCTTAATCAAATTTTCTTCTAAGTCTACAGACCTCTGTTAAGTGAAGCAAAGTTCCTATTGTAAAAGACTTTTCTGTGGCCACATGTTCATGACAACTATTACCCGAATGTGCTGACCCCTTCAGAGAATAATTTAACAAATAAATAATTCTAGTTATGTTCTCTGCATCTTTTCTCTCACACTGACATTCAGGTAGAACAGGACTCTTGTATCACCTGGTCCTTTATATTTCTCCAGTCACCTTGAAATTGCCCTGTCCTTGACTTTTGTGGCATAACATTGAAATTTTCTTCTTTCTAAATATTCTTCTTTTCTTCCTTCTCTTTCTCTTCTTTTTCCTCCTTCTGCTTCTCATTCTCCTCACTGACTTCATATTGATCATACTTACTACTCACCAGAAAATCATCTAAGATCAGCATATTTTCTTGCTCTGTTCTAAAGTAATAAAATTCCTTCACAGGTTAGCAACCGTCATTGAGATCTGTTGCAGAGTATTTGTTTGCATGGTGTAAAGTTGTGTCTTGCTGTGATTGGTATAATAAAAAGCTGAATGGCCAATACCTAGGCAGGAGATATAGGTGAAATTTCCCAGGAGAGAAAGGAAGAGGAAGAGGAGGAGAAATCTAGGTGTGCAGGAAAATCCTGGAAACATGGAGAGGAAACAATAGGTGCAAGATGAAAGAGAGGTAATGCCAAGTGATAGAAATGGGTTAATTTAAGTAATAAGAGATAATTAGAAGCAAACCTAAGCTATAGGCCAAATTTTCAAAATTAATAGAAAGTCCTTGTGTCATTATTTGGGAGCTGGCTTGTGGGATAGAAAAAGACTCATGGAAGACATCATATGAAAGAGAAATATTTATTTATCTTAATAGTGTCTCTTAAGCACACATTGTTTCTGCTATTTGGGATTGACCTATAGTAAAATTCTCAGATTTGACTATAGTCAATTGCTTTTTTTTTTCCTTCTGTTTCTCTTTGGTATCCCAGGCAGATCTCAAATTTTCAGCAGTACCACTGCCAGAATGTCTGAAATTTCACTTTAATTTCATTATTCTTCACATTGTGTCATTCTTCATAGCTCTGCTCAACTCAAGATGGTTTAACTTTCAAAACAACTAAACCACTTTTTTGTTTTCTTTGTCCCTACTACTTATTCAATCAATTCTATCTTTCTTATTCTAGATATCTCTTCTTCAATCAGATTTGTACAATTGAAATGTGATACTTTCTACAATAATGAATATAATATTTGTATTCTCCTTAAAACCCTTGAAACTCAAGTAATACTGAACAAAACTAAAATTTCTGCCATGGGGTCTGAGGTTCATTGGTAATCATACTTGCTGACTTCATTATCCTTACCAGGCATTGAACTGTCTCATGGTATATTGCTTGTGATTCTCTTACACACTAACCCATTTTTCTTCTCTCCTTTTCCTTGATGCTCTCTGCCTAGACAAATGATCTTAGATATTTGCAAGATCAGTGCCTTTTATGCTGTGGGAAATTGGTTTTACCCTGTAAAGATTTGTTTCTTGTACTTGTTTAATAAAATACTGATTGGCCAGAAGCCAGGCAGGAAGTAGAGGTGGGACAAAGAGAACAGAAGAATTCTGGGAAAAGGAAAGCTCAGTCTGCAGTAGGTACCCATCCTCAGAGGAAGCAAGATGAGAATCCCTCGCTGACAATGGTACCAAGCCACATGGCTAACACAGAAAAGAATTATGGGTTAAGATGTAGCATATAAGAGTTAATAAGAAGCCTGAGCTGCTAGGCCAACCAGTTTATAATTAATGTGTGTTTCTTTGGGCCTGAACGACTGCAGGACTGGGCAAGACAGAAACCTCGGTCAACATTTTTATTTCATCCAAAATTCATCAGCATGGTTTTATATACTTATTTAACTTAAGGCAGCATCCTCACATGCTCTCCTGACCATAAATAGACACATCTTTTTTAAGGTTATCAAGGTAAAAATTTATAGTTGAAACTAGTATTTATGTTCTGTAACCTTCAATACTTTGTGCCTTTAATCATTACAGGAGGTACTAAATGTCTAGTGATTTTTCTTTTAATATTTTGATTTTTTCTGTGCTTTTTGGCACAACAATATCATTCTTAATTTAAGAAGTAAATCCCTTCCCATCAAGGATGATACTACATTTAAGAGAAGTTAGAACTCATATGTTTCACATTAGAAACTACTGCACCTTGACCAGTCCCCAAGCCCATGCCTTCTGAGCTTGTTCCTAGCCCTACTGCTATGTTCTCCTCCCAACCCAGAAAAATTCCTCCAAGGAGGCCCAGGCTACACCAGCCAGAATAAGTGAGTGATGAGTGAACTGCCTAGCAGGGAAATTTTATTCTTCCTCCAAATTCTGTCTACCATAATCTTTCCCCAGCCCAATGCCAACCCAGGTTGTTGGAGGCCCTGCTACCATAAGGATCCCACCTCCAACCACAGAGGACTTCCTCCACTGAAGCACAGACCACATCAGCCAGAAGGGCCCCAGGCCACACAAATCAGAATGGAACTCCAGCATACTCCATAGGCCCAGAAACAGTCCACAGCAGATGGAAGAATAGATGACATAGGCCCACATACACTCTACATGATTTGAAACTGCAGTCCTAGCAGATTTACCAGAGGCCAGCCCAGATCTAGAGATACAAGAAGACTTTGGCCTAACAGGATTCCAGAATGGATCATGGGAGCCAAGGACCCCTAAAACGTGGCAGAGATACCATACTAGATTGAAGCTTCATCAGTTACCAGAACCTTTGGCCACTTAGGCAAGAAAACCAGAGAGAAAACCGAAACCAAGAAACAAAACAATCATTCAATGACAACAAATACAGTAATAAAAACCTAGACCTATAATCATCCCAAATACAGATGGATAAATGCCAGTGTATATATACTGTAATATAATCAATAACAGAAAGGGCAATATATCTGTAGCAGAACCCAGGTATCATACAACAGCAAGATGTGAATATTCCAACATAGCTGAAATGCAAGAAAGCAACCTTAAAATAATTTTATAAATATAATAGAGGTCTTTAAAGAGGAAATGAAAAAAATACCTTAAAGAAATGAAGGACAAGGCAAGCAAAACTATGAAAGAAATCAATAAATTTATTAAAGAAAGCAAGAAAATCAAGAAAAATAGCTGGTTGAAACAAAGCTAGTTGTTCAAGATCTGAAAATGGAAATAGAAGCAATATATAAAAAAAAACCCACAAACTTAGGAAATACTGAGAGTAAAAAATGTAGGCAAGTGAACAGGAAGTATACCACCAACAGAATACAAGAAATGAAAGAGAGGATTTTGGGTGTTGAAGATAAGTTAGAGGAAATAGATTCCTCAGTCAAAAACAATGGTAAATCTGAAATTTTCTTAACACAAAACATCTAGGAAATTTGGGACGCTATGAAAAGACCAAACCTAAGAATAATAAGAATAGAAGAAGGAGATGACTCCATTCTCAAAGATCCAGAAAATATATTCAATAAAACAATAAAAAGAAAAATTTTCCAACCTAATGAATGGCATACCTATAAAGGTACAAGAAACTTACAGAACACCAAATAGACAGGACCAGAAGTAATCTCCCTGATACATTATAATCCAAAAACTAAGCATAGAATAAGAAAGAATATTAAAAGTTGCAACAAAAAAGGACAAGAAACATAAAGGCAGATCAATTAGAATTACACCTGATTTCTCAATGGAGACTCTAAAAGTTAAACAGACCTCTTGTAAACTTTAAGTATGCCCATCCATACTGTACTTCTTCAGTTATCACCCACAGAGACAGCTGAACTGAGCTCCTGAAAACACATGGACTCTGGACCAACAGCTAGGGAGCCTGCATGGGACCAATATAGGCCCTCTGCATGTGTGTGACAGCTATTTAGCTTGGTCTATTTGTAAGGCTCCTAAACAGTAAGATAAGGAACTGTCCCTGGCACTTACTTGGCTTTTGGGAACCTGTTCCCCATGCTGGAACCTTTCACCCAGTCTTTATGCATTGGGAAGAGCTTGGTTGTACCTCAACTTGATGTGCCTTGCATTGTTCAAGCCCATGGGAGGAGTGCCTGCCTCTTTCAGAATGGAGATGGAGAATGGGAAAATGGGAAGGGGAACAGAGTAATGTCTGGAGGAAGAAGGAAACAGGAGAGGAGGGAGGGGAAACTGAAGTCAGTATGGTATGAAAAATAAATGAAAAAATGCTATTTGAAAAATAGTAAAAAGTAAAGTGACACTTCTGTTAACAAGGAGGACATGTGGCATCCCCAGATATCTTCCACTCAAAAAGTATCTAACAAACATCAAGCCACATAATAGAGCTAGTGGTGCACATAGGTCATGAGGTAGATCTAACAATCTCAACTCGAGTACTCCATAATAGGAAAGTCACGTCCATGAGGAGAGGAGTTATATTGTTTTTTTTTGTGTGTGTGTGGGAATCCATTCAGTCAATTAGCCTTTTGGGGACCGGCTTTTTGGGAGTGGTCTGAGGTGCTACATATCCACTGATAAGGTGCAAGAGAAAGTGCGCCCGCTCTCTTGCTCTGGCTCTTGCATCCCATGAGGGGAGACCCAGGAGGGCGGAGAGACAGTGCAGGATCAGTGAAGGCATCTGTCTTTTGTCTGTATTTGTGAGTTTGTCCCTTTCCATTTCTGTTATACATCCTTGTGAATCCAACGCTTTTGTGCAAACTTAAACCAGCCTTTGAATTCATCCAGTGACAACCCCATCTTTTTTTGCTAAATATTTTACTTACAATCTTACCAAGCCTTTTCTTGCTCTCTTTTGGTGTCAGTTAATCAAAACTACTTGCTTCTTTTACACCGAAGAAGGCATCATGGTCACAGGCAAAATTTTGAGGCTCATGGTGTACTTGATCCCCTCCCCCCTGAGTAGGTTTGCTCAAAGCCAAGGTTGTGCATAGGAACAGGGACATAATAAACCGCCGGAGGTCCATGTTAACCTCTCCTGGGTACTCCACGCTGCAGGGTATTATGTCTGCAGCTCACCCAGCAACTCATTTCCCATGCACAAGCAATGCCCCCATGTTAGGATAACCCTGATTTATAAAGGGTTTAAAATGGAAAGAGCCAACTACAAATACAAAAAAAGGAAAGGAAAATCTCCCCCCTCGCTTTGTGAAAGCCAGAGCAAGAAAGTGAGCAGGCTTTCTTTTGCAGCTGGAAACATAGCATCTCAGACTACACCCAAAGGGCAGGTCACCCAAATGCTAATTGGATGAATGGAGTCCCACAAGTGTTGACTGCTATTTCAGAAGTGAAATAATAAAAGTGATGCCTGAATATCTTGGGGAGAAAGTACAATGACTGTATGAAGTTTCTGAAGTGAGAGTCAGGGTCTAGGTTCATTCCAGAAAGATGGTTAAGCAGAAATTTCCAAAGTGTACAGTGAGCATGGTCCAGAAACACAGTCAGTTCTTACTCAGAAGGTCAAAGGTGCTTGAATTGTCCAGAGAGGAATGGGACATTGTTAAGGTTGTCTCACTCTCTCTAGTGCAGAAACAAGCTCAAGGATTTTGGAGTAAAATAGTGAGTTTCTTGCTTAAATACACATTTCAATGGCATGAAAGAGATCTTGACTCACTGGTAAGCTCCAGTAGACACTGTAAATATCATCATTGAAACAAGGGGAAAAAAGAACCTGGGTGTTATTGGATGTCAGCAGCCAATAAACAAGGTTCTTCCCAGCATTGCCTCATTATCAGAGAGATATGTTGTGTATGATTCTCAAGTATCAGGAACTACAGGCTCAGGTCATATCTGACTGGCTCTATGGTCTTTTATTTCAAATCTAGATATGGAAATTTTGAGGTACTGATAATTTGAGGTCTTCTGTTGAACAATTTCTAATTGGTCTTAATAATAAAATCCTGAGGTCAGATATTAGGATGTGAAAGTTGAAAGTTCAGAGAAGCAGAGCATCCAACCATTAGTTCATACCTTTATGAAGTCATCATAACCAAGGGGACATGATCCTGTCTCTATGAATTCTCAAACTGAATGCCTTGAGCGCTTGTCTCCTCCTGATTTACATCTCTCTCCACCCAGCCATATGCCTTCCTGTCTCCACCTCCCTAGTTTGGGGATTATATGTGTGTGACTCTAAAATACTGGGATTAAAGTTGTGAACCACCACCACTATGTTCTCTTTGAGACTGGATCAATCTAGTATAGCCCAGGGTGAACTTGAACTCAGAGAGATCTGTCTTACTCTGCCTCCTGAGGGGATTGAAGGAGTGTGCCACCATTGCCTGGCCTTTCTGGCTAACTAGTGGCTCAGTCCACACTCTGATCTTCAGGTAAGCTTTATTTGTTATGTTGTAAACAAAATATCACCGTCTTCCCTCATATTAAACTGGAAAACAGAAATCTAGGAATACTCTGTTATTCTTAAATGATGCCCAGCTATTCAACACATTCTGGTTTGTCTTAAAGTTGAGGGCAAGCCAGGGACAGTGAAGGCAATCATGTAGGCCTTTGCAGTGGCAGAGGTGGGGGGATCGGGGAGGAAGAAAAGCTCTGTAAGCACTTTCAGCTCTGGAGGAAGTCTAGAAAAAAAGATCTGAACATACTCATAACCTCATGTTATCCTGAGATCTCCGTGTCTGGACTGCAGGGCCGAGTGTTTATCCTGATGCTGAACTATTTATTTCCCACCCTCTGCCCCTGCTAAGGTAGTAGACACAGTATTATGTGGTCAGCATTTTCTCATATCTCTCTAGAGCCATTAATACACTGTGAATGAGAGCTTGGTGCAATGCATGGTACTCATTCTCTAAATTCAAAACTCAGCTCTTTTGACAATATTATTTTTATAAATTGTGGTGTGTGTGTATATGTGTAAGGGTATCTAATAAGAAATGAGTTTGAACTCCTTTTATGTGTCTTTCAGATGAAACCTGGACATGAGTTTTGCTGAGGGACAAAGGTGCTCTTCAGACTCTAGAAGGCAGTGATTCCTCTGATGATAATTAGCTGTGAGAAGTGTTTCTAGTGTCCTACCAAACCGTAGCTGTGGTATGTGGTGCCACATGTGTGTATCACGTAGGTCTCACCAATTCTGCATTACTAAGGGGAATCACAACCCATAAGGTCCTCTAATATTAATACTAGCTATAGTGAAAAACAATTATATGCCTTGCCACCTCATTGTGTTACCCATTCTTTCTGAAGATTCCCAGAATAGAATGCTAATTAAGAAATCAAATCAAGTTAGAAGGGATAAAATTTGGTAGAAAAAGCAAAAACAAACAAAGAAGCAAACCACTGAAGTTCTAGCTGGAAAGGAAACAACCAGCTTAGAAAGTCAAAAGTTGTAGTAGCATTTCAGTTGTATTTTAACTACCTGTAGATCTGAGAATAAAACAGTCCCACTGGTCAACATTACAGGCCAGGTTATAGCAGCACATGCCTTTAATCCTAGTAGCCACACTAGTTAGCATAGAAATCGGGTGGTGCACATCTTTAATCCCAGACCTAGAGAGAATTACAAAATGGGAGGAAACAACGCTCAAGACACAGTCTCATTCTGAGATTCTGGGAGGTGGGATCACCATTTTAGAGTAAGGTCGAGGTAAAAGCCAGTGGCTGGCTGTTTTGCTTTTCAAGCCTTCAGGTTTAACTCCAGTTTTTTGACCTTGAGTTTTTATTAATTGTGCTTTAAAAAGTAACCTTAAGATTTTTGTTTTAGTTAATTTCTGGATGCAAAAGGTAACTTAATTTCTTCGTAATAAATTCTCACCCACAGATGAAGAATATTCATTCACAGAAAGAAAAATCATAAGCCTCAAATATAAATTCCATTTATAACTTTAAAATATTAATAATTGAAATGTATATCTTATTAAAGAGTGGTTCATGATGCCCAGAAAGAGAGGCATAACCAGGCTGGAGTTACACACCTGTCATCCCTACAATAGGTACATGAGGTGGGAGGATCCTCGAGTCTCAGGTCAGCCTAGGACATTTAGAAAGACTATAATAAAACTAATTATAAAAATAAACAAAAATTGAGGTGATTAAGTCTGTCATTGAGGGAGTCATCTGATACTAAATGACCAGTGAGAAAAATCTTTCACTGAGGTATCCTGGTCCACATTTGAGAGTTAACATGTATGTATCTCATGTAAAACCAATTGTGATTTTATTTGAGAAAGTCACTAGTGGTTAAATTCTGGTTCTTAGAAATCGAGAGCATGAGGACATGAAGGGTAAATGCTTCCATGTCCTCAGCTTCCATGTGGATGCTCGGAACTGAACGACAGTCCCAGAGCAATCATTGCTTTCAACCACTGATTTATCTCTCCTGCCCCATTTCCAGTGCCTAAAACTTTGATGGAGCTGCTGCAATGTGCCCTGAAGGTTCTGGAATGGGATATGATTCCAACTGAAAATAATGAAGAATAAGCCATTGATTGAAAGAGCTGAGAATAAGCTAGATACGACCACTCTTAACAGTTTCAAGTACCTCAGAGGGCAGTGCTGTTGGATCTACGTATACACACTATCTGTTACTAGTCATAAATATAGCTGAGTACACGCTAACAAATTAAAAACAGAAAATGGTAACTTAAGTACAGAAACCCTTCTGAAAAATAATCTGAAAAAACATGCTAATAAAGGTTGGGTTTTTAAATATTTCTTCTCAAAGGAGTTATTTCACTTGTTATTTGGCTTGGATATTTTTGAATTTTTATATACAAAAGACATTTTATATTTTCAGTCTTCCTATGGTAAGTAAACAAAATGTACCTTCAATGAAAAAAATAAGCACAAACAGAAAGAAATGCAATGTCTATTGTATGGGTGTATGTCTGTGTATCATGCAAACACAACGGTGATTAGTCCACTGAAGAGGAATTTTAGTCCATCATGAAGTTGCTTCAAAATTCTGATCATACCAATGACTTACAACCAATGGTGACTTTAATGACGACGACTGTCAATTTTCCAAAGTTAGTAAAATAAAATAGACGAGCTCATGACAAAACAAAACAGAACGATTTTGCTTCCTTCAGACCTCTTTTTTTGGTAGTAGGTTGTTACCTTGGATTTTCTTCGTTTGTAAAGAAAAAGACTTGTAAGAAAATTTTTATTTTATGCGTAAGATGTTTTACCTACTTGTGTGCAAGTGCAGCACATGCATGCAGTGCCCTCAGACGGCAGAAGAGGGCGATGGATCCCTGGAACTGGAGTTGAGGCTGTTGGCTGCTAGGGAGCCACTGGTTTCTTTCTCTGGAAGAACAATCAGTGCTCTTCATCCCTGAGTCACCTCTCTTGCCTCACTTCTCCTTTCTTGGGCAGGGTGGCATTCGATAGGTAGCTAGGATGCTAGGGTCTCACTGTGAGTCAAGGAAGGCCTATAATTTTCTCAGTAGTCCATGCTGGCCTCACTATTAACCTGTAAAGGAAAAAGCAAAGCCAAAATCTTCACAGTGAATTATGTAGATCAGGGCGTATTAGCTACTTCCATTGATTCTTCATTGATCTGCTTAATTCTGAGAAGCTGCAAATGGCTTCTGAAGCCTTTTGTTGAAGGTCTGCATCCTCAACAATGTCTGAGACTTCTACAGAAACATCCTTTGGAATGCATACGAGCTTTACTGTTGGAAAAAGGCGGCCTCCTGGGAGAGGAGCACAAAACTGTTAACCGAGGACAGGAAGCTCCTAAGTTTCTTAAAGAATCACAGTACTTTTGAGCATCCTTTGGGTATCTGCCCGAGATCAGTTTATGCCAGGAGCCATGTGACTTCTTCGGAGGACAAAGCCTGAGAATAGCACAAACAAGTTCTCCTTTCGGCAAAGCCTAGGAGATTTTAACCCATTTTTGCAAGGCTGATGGATAGTTTGCTGTATATTTCTGGGAACAAACCAGGGTGTATATGAGCTCCCTGCTCTCTGTGCTTTCCTTACACAAATTACTGATGGTTGCCTTTAGTTTCACTTTCTGAGAGCCATAGATGAAGTGTCTATTGTATTAAGTAAATTTTCTCCTGATGTTTCTCCTCTGAGTGAGCCAGAAGGGATGTTGTTAAAAATACCCATTGGATTTGAATTAGTCCCGAATGTCTTTGGTGTTTCAGGTGAATTTGATGACCATAAATTCAGGATTCTCAAGAACAGGATGTTCCCTTTCCAACATGCTTTGTGACTGGCCTGAAAGAGTCACAGCAGTTCATGACAATATTACAAACTTGCATACTTGTCCTGGAGAGCATGATATTAACCACAAAAGTCTAGGAGAAATGTTAATAAGTAGATGATACCAAGAGTTAATGGAAATAGGCTAGGAACAGGGAATGATGCAAAATTGTAGAAACCCACAATACTCTCCTCTCTTTAGCTGTGCCAGTACAGTAGGAAGCTGAAAGCAAGGGGGCATGAAAACAAAAGATAAGCAGCACCAGCTATAAGAGTAACCTTCTCAGTTATGTAGTTTATAGGATGATAGAAGAAAACCTGGTATATCCCCTACAGGAGATAGAGTAGTTTAGAATGGTTGATGAGCTGATTGTGAGATTTTAGATTTAATTTGAGGTAAACATTAATCATTAGAGGTAAATCTTTTCTTCACTTTGCATGATGCTGTAACTGCAGATTCTGCCAAGGGCACATGGTTCCACCTGTAGGTGTGCCTGGTTAGAAAACTTTCTTTGTTGCTTGCTATACTGCTTATGCTTCTAATATCAAGGCTAAAATCAGTTAGGTAATGATTACCAGTGGGGAAGCTGAGGGACAGTAAGGGAAGGAGATATAAGAACAAAGTGCCAATTATTGCAATTATTATTAGAAACTTAAGGAAACACATATTGTAAAACTGTTCATGCAAACTGTTGAAACTATATCAGTTAAAATGGTTCAGGCTGTCTGGAGCCACTTGTTTGAAACTGGTGGTCAGACTTTTCTTCATTTCGCTGACTTCACACATCTGTCCCAGGTCATCAGACCCATTAAGAGCAAGGCACACAGCAGTTGTAGCTGGGTCTAGAGGTAGATTGATTACCATTTTTCTACTTAACTATGTTCATAGCAGCACTACTCATAATAGCCAGAACCTGGAAACAACCTAGATTCTCCTCAACCAAAGAATGGATAAGGAAAATGTGGTCCCATTTACACAATGGAGTATTACTCAGCTGCTAAAAACAATGACTGCAGGAAATTTGAAGGAAAATGGATGGAACTAGACAAAAAACGTCATCCTGAATGAGGTAACCCAGTCCCTGAAAGACTAACAGTAAATAGCTTGGCCTATGTGTGGGACTCCCAGCAATCAGTGCAGGGGCAGTTCACAGTGATTTGACTGGCTTTTGGGAACCTATTTTTCATGCTG
>LOJH01025367.1:0-18776 GCA_001685095.1 Ellobius talpinus
AGAAAGAAAGAAAGAAAGAAAGAAAGAAAGAAAGAAAGAAAGAAAAAATCATGTTTCCAAACCCTAGCTAGAGAACTCTAGAAGGCCACAGGCTGTAAAATAGCAGAGAGCTGGTTAGGACCTAGAGATGCTAAACCTGCACACGATAGAGTGAAGTTTAAGAACTTCTGATATTAAAGGGGCATTTAGACTTTCTATAGAAAGTCAGACATCTAGAAAGCAAGATGCAAATGGCCCCAGCCTGCAGTCCGTTGTCTCTACGGGTAGTTTTATTCCCCGGCCAAAAGAAGTAGGTGGTCTGGAAGACTCTCCAGGGTGCCAATCATCTTTCTGGGTCTGTGGTGTGCAAAAGAGAAGATTTCCCAGAACCCTCTTCATTCCCTGTGAGCATTCAGTCAGAAATCTGACATTCTCCAATGAAAAGCCTACAGTGGTCGGCAAACCCTGTCCCCTCTTTGTGGTCCACAAGGCACATGACCACTTGGTCCAGCCCACACTCACATTTTGGCCCGTCACCAAGAGTCTCTGTTCGCATTTCACACCTGGCTGACTTCAGTGCCTACTCAGGGAGGAGAGAGGTGGAAACGGGTCCTCCAGGAGGCAGAAGCCTCTAAGGTTTACGGTAATCTATTGGCTGTGGTTCCAAAGCCCTGATGAATTTAACATGAATTTGCAGCTTGGTTTGCATTGCTATTGCATGGGGGAGATAATAGTTTTGTTCATAACAATCGGTAGTAGGAAAGCATCTTCCACCTCCAGCCCTCCACCCGCCTACTAGCAATTTCACTTCACCCTCATCCCAAGTTGCAAGTGGTTAGGATGTAGACTTCCTCTGTCAGTGGACTTTCCATGCCTATGATGAAACACCTGAGATGCCAGCTTTCAGGAGGGCTTATGCCTTCAGAGGTTTCAGCCCTGATCACGTGGCTCAGCTGCTTGGCTCCTGCATTACCACTGTGCATTCTGAGGAGAACACATGGCAGAGAAGGGAAGCCTGTCTACCTGATGGCAGCCAGAAAACAATGAGAGAGGCTAGAAGCCTTCCACTAGGCTGTACCCCCCAAAGGTTCTGTCATCTCCAAATCATGCCAGTGGCTGGAGACAAGCTCTAACGTCTGGGTCTCCAGGGATTATTCAAGATTCAAACTCGTGCACTGATCAGTACTGGTTGTAAATCCATCAAAGTGTCATCAAAACGGTTTCTTTGTAAATGCTGTCTAGTTGTAACAAGTCACGATCTCGGGCCTCAAAAGGGGCTTTGAACCATAAAGTCAAGGATGGTCATAGGAATCTGGTTGGCTGGTTTTGCTCCAGTTTACACACAGAAACCTGACACACTGCTGGCTTGTCTCTGATTGTCCTTGAAACCATTCTTTTCTTGTATTGGCAGAGAACCTCTGGCCTTATTCTGACCCCTGAGTCCTTTATTCAAGGTGTATGTCCACCATACAGTAAAGATAGCGCATGCACTGAAAAGGCCCTGGAGGCCAAGGCCAGTGAGCCTGCTCCACAGAGGCAGGAGAGCCTCAGGACTGGGAAGAGTTGGCTTGCAGCTTTCTGCTCTAAATAACTTCTTCGTGTCAATTATTGACAAATGTCAACTTTACACAGAATGCACAAGAGCTGGGTTATTTTAAGCTTTGTGAGAATTGTTCTGTATTAAAAACAGAAACATGAGCAAAGTCATTACAGACAATGACACAATTTCTCAATCTACAAAGCTCTTTAAGTGAAAATAACTGCCTATAAAAAGAATTTAGCAGCTGAAGGACACGTTCCTTTAGCTTCTATTTCTTCTTGAAGAAACTTTGCTCTCATTTGAGAAAACAGCAAATGAGGTTAATTAGTATCAGTGAGGAAAGAAAGCCAGTACCTGAAGCAATCACACTAATGATAAACTATTTATTATCATTCAATAATTACATGAGTTAGGCTAGACTACAAAGTTTAATAAATTGGAGTTTCATCAAATGGGGCCTCTTTTTGGGTGGAACAAAGACATGACTTAGGACCAAGAAGGGGGCTTAGAAACCAGACTGTTACAACCCAGAAGATGAGGATACGGGCTTCTCAAGAGAGCATCACCAAGAAGGGATGCTCCCTACTGGCCTGCCTCACTATATGCTGCTGCTGCTCTTGGCCTTCAGGCGGATGAACTTCCTGTTAAGTAACTTCTTTGTCAAGACACTTCTCCATGGTGAAGTGACACTACGGTTCTCTCCCGATGAGCTGTATAATTGGGAAGAAGCTGGTTGCAGTCCTGTGGGGAGTTAGGTTCTGTCTCCTTAAAGGTATTTCCTCAAAATTTAACACCAAGACACCTGCAATGTCTGGCGTGAGAAAACTTCTAGCCTCCCCACCACAGTCTCAAGATATAAGAAATAATTTGACATTGTAAAGCTAAGATGAAAATCACGTGCATACAAAATTTGGTTACCAACTAAGACACATTTTGAGAGGAAGGGCCCGGGGTTATACAACAGCCCCAAGGACCTAAATATTTGGCTAGTTGATGATGATAAAGGAAGTTTAGTTTGAAGTCTCAAAAGTGAAAACAAGAACTTTGTCTGTGTGGATGCCACACAGTCATTTCCTTGGGGGTCTGATATCAGTGGCAGTGTGTTCTGAATTAGTCAGGACAACTCAATATTAATCGGATTCTGACTGGGCCTTGCCAAATGGGACTCCTTCCCTGTACGTTGAGAACTGGGACCTGCATGTGTGTTGAAGATTGAGACTGTAACCCAGTTAAGGTCTTCAAGGCTCACAGTGTGAGAGGATAAAAATAAATCCACGGAGACGTCACAGACAAAACGCAGGAGTACCCTGCGGTGAACTGGTCATAGAAAGCAAGCCCCCACCGCTTGTAACAATGCAGTCCTAATCTGGAAAGCTTCGTGACCAAGGCTAGCTAATTCTCACTGCACCAAGAGTCCTGACAAGCAGCTCTCCATTCTTGGGGACAGCTGACTTCAGTAGTTCTCCCGTGCCATAAACCACTCAACACATTGACTTAGTAACAGTTTTATCAAGAACAGAAGAGCTTTCATGCTGAAATTCTATGTCTAGATTTTACTTGCCTTTTAAACAATGATTGTCAAGCTTTGAAATACCATAAAATATATTAGATTGTCACAGTATGTCACAATTTCATTTTATTCTTGTGGTGTGGCTGTGTCCTCCAGGTTGGATATAACCACCATTGTCTTGAAGAAAAGCCATGCTGACATACATCCTGCTCTGACAAGATCAGGCCAGTTAACTTTCCTGCAGACAGAGGACAAAGGTTACAGACTCCCAGGACTCCAGAGGTCCTCATTAAGTCCTCCAGAGGCTCTTCCCTCCTTGAGGCTCCAACGGCAACTCTACGGAAAGTTGCCTGAGAGAGACATCTTGGTGGTACAGCTCCCTGTGAGTCACCCTAGCTCCTGTAAGTGACCCAGGAAACTCATGGTTTCAGCAGAATGGACTTGGACAGTCTTTTCCTTGGTCTGCCGCTGTTCTCTCTACTTGGAGAGACCAGATGTTTCGCCCTCTCCCCCCAGGAAAAGCTATGTGGTGTTCACACTATGTGCCCTAAAAAGAGCATTGTTTAATAGTGAATGTGGAATGTCTTACAACACACTTAACCATTTGCTTTAAAATGTTTGCCTCCATAGAAACATTTCGTAAATCATAATCATAATAAATTAAATTACACTGTTTTACTGAAAAAAATAATTGTTCATGTTTTGATATCTTGCCTTGTTTTCTCATTTATGGGATAAAACTTTCATCTATTTGAAAATTATCTATGAAGTTTAATAAAATATGGCTTATGCTTGGTAAAACGCACCCTTTCCGGATTCGCATTTGTTGTTTAGAAAATAAGGAGACATTATGCCTCCCATTCTACACATATTCAATGAGAAACCATTGCCCTAAAAGGTAAAGAGACTCTTTTCAGTTAATGAAACACCCTAAAAATATTGTGGGGTTCACTGTGGCAGACCCTCATGAGAAGTCCCAAGTTTTTTATATTTAAAAGTAAAAAGCCTAATCATAACTAGGTTTACAACATGGCTATGCACAAGACACTGTCTCTCAGTTGCTTCAACTTCCTTAAGAACTCAGGTGAGCCGGGTGGCGGTGGCGCACACCTTGAATCCCAGCACTCGGGAGGCAGAGGCAGATCTCTGTGAGTTCGAGGCCAGCCTGTTCTACAAGAGCTAGTTCCAGGACAGGCTCGGGGGAAAAAAAAACAAAAACAAACAAACAAAAAAAACAAAAAACAAAAAACCCTCAGGTTACTGGATGACTGGAGAATTCCTTTTGGAGTTAGAGATGTGTGTTCTTGTTGCTGCCCCTGTATGCCCTTCCTTCCTGTGTCCATCATCCTGAGCAGATCATCTTCTTCCATCCTCCATCCTGATCAGATCATCTTCCTCTATCCTCCATCATGATTAGATCATCTTCCTCCATCTCCCAGCCCCATTTGCTTACCACCCATTGCAGCCATTCCCCTCACTCTCTGGAGGAGCTCCTTAGGCATTCGCAGAGGCCCCAGTGTCTTCTACCTCCTTGCTCCTTGCTCTATTTGCACCACTGGGCAGGATAGGTTTGCCTCCTCCTTGGCCGTCTTCCTGCTTCCTCTCTTTTTCTCATGAAGTCACTGGATTACCAACACTTCTCCCCTGGCCTCTGCTGAATTAAGTGACTTTTTTTCTATACCACTTCCCTCAGCAATGCCAATTCTTTCCTGCTCAGACTTGTGCTTTGTTGTCCAAACCCACACCCCTAAAAATTCGGTGAGATTCACCTTTTAGCAACTTATTTACCAAGCCTTTTGAGTCCACAATGGGATATCTTTGCCAAAGCACAGATCTGATGATACAATCTCCCCTCCTTCTGAATGAATATCATAAATGGCTCCTTCTTATCTGCGGAGTAAGTTGAAACTATAATCTTTGGATGCCAGCCTTTGAAAACAGTATTACTAAAGATCAAATACTGACCAGATTTGGAAATAACAGATGAGAGACAAATAGTTTATAGTGATTCATTGGTACCATATACCAAATTCTTTTTTTAAATCCTTTCTTGCTACTACCACTTGATCTGTCTAATCTTAAATTCAAATTTTTCTTTTGTTCCTTTTTCTAAAGTCCCCACTCACACCTCCAATGTTTAGAAAGCTGCCCTCGGCTTCTCTAAGGGACATTGTGCCATTCAGAAGCAGCAGTTGTCAGTTGTAGATTTTGCTACAGCTCATCCCAAAGGACTCTCATCTTTTCAGGGTTTGGACCTCTGTTCCCAGCAGACTGATTGACAGATAAGGAACAACAAACATGGGCTGAGGTCATCTGCAGCATCCGTTGGGAAGTGGCTTTTGTGCTAGGTGTCAAGGGAAGAAGAAACAGATGAAACACAATGAGGAATAAAGAGCTGTTAGGCAGCTCCCCAGCTTTAAAGCAGGAGACCATTATTAGCAAGTGCCATTGCTACATTTGGCCATCAGTCAAGGAGCATTAAATGATTCAAATCATTCCTCTGGAAAGCATAATTGTCAAAGAGGTCTATGGAGCCCTCTGTCATGGCGACCCCGTCTTTTGCTTTCCCATTCCTAGAAAGACAAGCAAAAGAATCAAAGGACAGAAATTCTGCCTCACAAGGACTTAGCTTCAGGGCATGAAAAGTCTCCTCAGGTGCCAAGGGCACACTTGACTCCAGAGTGTGACTTTAGCATACCAAAGGCAACCTCAAGTGAATCTCCACAGCACTAGAGTGATATGTGCTCACTGCATATATGTCCATGCCCTCACACAATCAAGTATGCACAATTCCCACAGGTGCTCATGGTCCCACATACCTGTGTGCACATTCCCTCACACACATACCTCTGCACATTCCCACGGGACACTTTTCATATCATATGCATTCATATCTTGTGCACACACATGTATAAGCGTGCATAAGACACATTTACACACCTGCACATGCAAAAACACATATTCACACATGCATGTAATACTCACACACAGACAAACATATACTTACACAAACAGATGCATGCTCACATAAGCACACATTCACACATATGTTTGTATACTTGTTCATAGATGTGCACCCATAGACTGAAACACAATGATGGATGTAGACACGCATATACACACATAGGTACACATCCTCAGAGGAACACAGATGTACCTAGCTTACATATACACAGGCTCACACACGTCCCTGCCTCTGGATAATGTAACCTCAATCCTGCTTCTTCCCTCTGCTGGTGAAAGGCCAGTTTCTTCCAGAAAGTGAAACTGAAGATGAGTGTGGTAAACTGTCTCCATTTCTGATGGTTTCTCACCGAGAAGTGAACTATTTCCATTCCGGCATAGACTGAAAGCCTCCAGGAGTGTTAGTTTCCCAAAGAACTGTGTCTTCAGTGGGATGCCTTCAGGAGGAGGCTGCATGCATGACTCTGCCTCTCCGGACGCCACAACAGGGAAATGTCACCACTCATTAGTGATGAAAATGAGTGACAATAAACGCGGCAGGAGAGCTGTGGCTGTGTGCCAGCATTCCATAGCCTCTCCATCCAAGCTGCTGGTGAGGGTGACATCCTTGTGGAGAGTTCAGTGACCCATTCTCATTGCTCACACTCCCAATGCCTGACCTTGGACATAGCATTGCCAGCGCATGGGACTCCCAGGACTTCAGCAAAAGAGACATTTCTCCAAAAGCATGGTTTCCACATCCCCACTGGCATTCTGAGCCAGAGTTCATAGTAAAAGTGTAGGGTTGGCTTTTCAGCTTCTGCCCAGCCATCTACTCACTGAGGGACACTAGCTCTTTCCACCTACGAAAACCAAAAGTGCATGTCTTCTTTATAAAATAGATTCCATTCCTTGTTTTCCTCTCCTGCAAATAATAGAAATTAATCTATCTTTGAGAGAAGCCATTGAGTGGCAACCACAGCCATAGCACTAAGATTCCCTCATTCATTTCTCTCCTTGTTTGTGGTGTTTCCCCAGGAGTTTTCATGATCTTTTATCATTTCTACCTCTGCTGCAGGATGATAAATATGGTATTATAGAGTAGTGCTATATATTTTTCAAGTAGAGTGGGACCTTTAGAACCATGGGGTCAATTAACCATGGGCAGATCATACTCAAGGGTGAGCCTTATGGACTGCCTGCTGTGGGACAATGGTCTGGACCCTGTCACTTGTATTTTAAATAAATGCTGATTGGTCAGTATTCAGGCAGGAAGTATAGGCGGGGCAACCAGACAGGAAGTAGAGGCAGGGCAAGGAGAATTCTGGAAAAAGAAAAGATTTGGTCTGCAGTCATCACTCAGAAAGAGAGGAAGCCAGACACAGAGCAAGCAAGATGTGACTGCATCATCGAAAAAGGTACCAAGCGCCACATGGCTAACACAGACAAGAATTATGGGCTAATATAAGTTATAAGTGTTAATAAGAAGCCGAAGATACTAGAACAATCAGTTTATAATTAATGTAGACTTTTGTGTGATTTCTTTGGGACTTAAGGACTGTGGGAAACAGACAGGACAGAAACCTCAGTCAAAAGACTGCCCACATACAGACCTTTGTTTGCTGTTCCCAGAACTATATGAGCAGCAATAGCCATGCACATAGCAGTCATATGGTGTGATGCACTCCACATAACTGAGAGATGATTTAAAGTCAATGAGAATTTTCTTGGTTTATATGAAAATGTTTGATCACTTCATGTAAGAAACTTGAAAATATGGTCAATTTGGAATCTCATGGCCAAGATGCCTTGGAACCAGTTCCCTACAGAAGCCTAGGTATAACTGTGCATGACAAGGATGCATAGTCTATATTGAATCTAACACTAATCCTGAATCCTCTTCTGAAGGACGTAAAAGCATAACATCTTAAAACATAGAGCAATTCTCAATTTAAAAAAAGCTGGACATTATAGTTAGAAGTTTCTCTGTCCCATCCAGCTCACTGGACCATTTTCTCTCCTATCTGCTGGTCCAGCAGCTGCCTATAAATAATCATTTAGAGGCTTAATAGTAATTATAATTGCTTGGCCAATGTCTCAGGCTATCACTGGCTAGCTCTTACATTTAAATCGACTCATGTCTAATCATCTGTGAATTGCCACATGGCTTCGTGGTGTTACCGGTCCCCTAGTACAATTAGCTGTTTTCACTGTTGAGAAAAGTCTAAGTTCTTAAGACATTTTAAATGCCATATTCTGTAGGTCTTTGAAGTGTTTGAAGATTGCCTATCCATCTGAGATATGTCTCTGCATATCTAGGAAATCTAACCAACATGAATATAAGTTTAAATATTAAAGATGACTATTAATTTATATTTTAATATATGTTACATTTTTAAATGAGCTATACAAAATAATACCTTAAGCAAGAGTAGAAATATGCAGACAGCATAATAAAATTAACCTTAAATTTATATCAATTAATTAAAATCCATACCAATGTAAACTATGTTAAGATTAACAGTTGTTTTTTTTAGACTGAAGCAGACTCAATAAGCTACTTTCTTTCATCATTTCTATATCATATCCCCCTTTTTTCTTTAAAAAGAGACTGGCTATGACCCCTTTAAATGAAAGCAAACATTAATAAACAATATTTGGTCAATTTGAGCATAGTTTTCTATACTATTTCCTGATGGTTGGAGACACTAGGAATAATCTCATGGGGAATCTGAGAAAATAAGAATTTTGGTCATGTCCTGACTACAGTATTTTGTGTGGTTGGTCCATCTTAGTCAGTAGCCTGGAAGCTGTCCTGGATGCTGGATCACGTGGGCCATTGCTCCCATGGGAGGCCTCTAGGGACTCTTGCTTGATCAAACCATATTAGCCTGGAAGGAATCCACAGCTTCTCATCTTCTATGGAAACAGAAGCAGAACCTCTTTTCCAAAGCAACATATCCTTAGACCTAAATTTTGAAGTCAAGATTTCTTTGTGTTGGTTTAACTTAACACAACCCACAATCAAATGTCACTACTTTTATTGCCTCTTATATACTTTTGTTCTTTAAAACTATCTCTTTCTATGACTGGCTATACCCATTTTCTTTTTTTCTTAAGCCTATGTACATTTTTTAAATACCCTGTGACCTGTTTAGAGGTTTCTTTTTGTCTGAGTCTGCTTTTATTGCATATCTGTAATCATTTTCTGACCAGGAGAGTTTTTAAAATGCTAAGCAGGCATGGCTTTGACTATTGCTTCTGCCCTATATGTCTTCCAACATGGCAGGGTGTGTTCACTGACAGCCCTGGGAACCATGCTCAATATTCCAACTCTGGAAAGCAGCAGGTCCATGATGCCACCAAGCAGCTTGTAACATTCTGCCCATAAACCTTTTTTGACTATATGAGTAAAAGCTAAATCCACAATGCAGCATATGGTGTGGCTTGGAGATATCTCTGTGTAAGGCAGCAGGAACCCACCATGCTGTGCTGGAACCCCCCTTCTTTTTAAACCTTCTCAGTTATGTGGAAAATTGATAGTCCAATATCAGGACTGGGGGGATCTGCCATGTAGAGACACTGAGATCATGCTCAGTTGTAGAATCCAATATTGTGTCTACAAACCAGTAAGCCAGCGAGAAGCTGTGTGGGATTTCTTTTTAATTAATCTTGGTTAAGTATTCAGTGGAACACATTTATATTTTCCAATATACAAATTTTAATGACTGTCTAACACATATGGTTTTCTGCTAAATTGTATCCCTGTAGCATTTTCCTTTCTTAGTATGTTAGAGGAACTGTTATAGAGAAGAAGGTTTATTGTATTTTAAATTTGTATTCATTGCCAAATTGATGTCCAGAGGGCATGTAATAAATGCCTCTTTTTAGATCTAAAAAAGAATGGTGGACAAAGATTTCCTGGTAGCCCGACTGAAGAATGAGGCCATTGCTGTTCCCTGCCTATAATCTTCATGGTAACTCTACAGCTTCTCACCTAATGCCATGGTCAGGGCTTAGCATGTACTGTTCTTGAGGTATATTACCTCTTTGATTGATTACTCAGCCATGGCAAAGGACTTGCAGTAGGGTCACTTGATAAAGTCTCAGCTTTTTCTTTTCTTTTCTTTTCCTTTTTCCATGCTTACTTTTTTACCTACAGACGTTAGTTGGGGTTGCCTGCCTGAGCATGGGAGGAAGCTGTTTACTAGAGCCTGGGCAACTGCAGTGATTGGAATGTTAGCTGTTCCCCATAGGCATTCATACTTGGTCCTCAGTTGGTGGTGCTGCTTGGGGAGATTTATGTAGTCCAGTCTTGTTAGGAGAAGTAGATCAGTGAGGGCAGGGTCTGAGATTATATAGCTGTATCCTGTTTCTAGTTATTTGTATCCATTCTGTGCTTGCTGTCAAACATGGAATCTCTCAGTTTTCTCCTCTTACTGCCATGCTTGCCACCATGCTCCCCTTCCAAGTTGAAAACTTATCCATGTAACCCTAAGTCAAAATGAACTCTCTTCCTTAGGTTGCCTCTGGCCACGGTATTTTACCACAGCAACAGAAAGCAACTGAGGCAGGAACCTAACAGTGACTCCATCCCTCCTCAAACCATCACTGACTCCCAATGGAAGGAAGGGAGGTGAGTCCAGGGACCAGTGTTGTGGAGGAAGATGCAGATTTACCCTTCCATTTCTCACTTGAACAACACCCGTGGGTGTGCATGTTCCGCTGTCAGTCACCTCAAACCATGACGCCTTTGAGATGGAAGGACACAAGTAAGATTTTCTTTTCTGTCTCCAAAACAGTCTCATGTATCATGTAGGAACACGCCCGAGGTGATGGTATCTTTGGGCGGAGAGATCTCAGGGAGGATTTTGAGCAACTGAACGTTTCTGAAAAATCCAGAATGCCAAAGGGGAGAGAGTGTATCACCTACAATGAACTTTCCAGAACACATGAAGAATCCACTGAGTCTTGGCTTAATGTGTGTACAGTGGTAGACTGTGGGAGATTCTCTACAAGACCATAGAAGAATAGCTGTAGAGTCCCTAGCTAAGCTGCGCATCAGAGATTTCTCAAGTTCACATCCACCAGAGGTGAGAGAATGAGACAATCTCTTGATTCAGCAAAGGTCCCCCAAAATACACGTTTCAGGACATATACACGTGGTGTCTGCATTATAGGCTTTGCTGAGGCTGCTCCATTGCAAACCGACACAATTCTCCAAGGACTCAATTTATACCATAAATAATTTTCCTGCTTAAAAATAATCAAGTGCAGACCACTCTATCGGGTGGTAACCTATTCAGATATTCAACACTTTCAAATTCACAATACACAGCAAAAAAAGTACCAGATATGCCGAGAGACAAATATGACTCATGCCCAGAAGAAATTACATTTTCTATTTATATTTTTGATAGATTAAGGGAATCAAAAACTCATTTTGTGTACCTTCTCAATGCCATGGTCCCAAGACACATTCTTTGTATTAAACTCTACTTTTACCAGGAGGGTAATAAATCACATATATGAAGGCAGCTGGCGCAAGGCAAGAAGCCATGTTCTTACCATCTCTCCTAATAAATGTAAATGTGGTTTGTCCGAGGCTTTCTAAACCTGCACGGGCTTCCTCAAACTCCTTTACACAGGTTTGGTCATCACCGGTCCGATATGCTTTGCCATTAAGATCTTGCTGTTTGGGGGCTGGGGAGAATACAGTGTTAGCAGAAGAATCTTAATTAGAATGTCCAGAATCTACATAGCCCTGTGGTGAGATAGGGGATTGAGGTGGGAGAAGCCTTAGAAGCTCCAGGGCCAACTAGTCAGCATACACAGTGATGAACAAGACTAGGCCTCAGACAGCATGAGAGGTCAGGACAGACACCAAGGATGTTCCAAGTTCTACATGCATGTTGCAGCAGATGTACACGTGTGTGCACATGCACACACAAACACACACACACACATATACTCAAGCTCACACACATGAACTTGTTATTTGACTCCAATGTGAACAGAAGTTTAATATTCAAAGTGAGTTCCCCGGGGTGACATGGCGTGGTGTAGTGTCCAGCAACACACTTTAGATTCATTGGATTGTCAGCAAACATCAAGCTAGTCATTTCGTACCCATTAGCCTAGGAAGCTACCCCGATTCATCATCACCTTCTATCCACAAAGGGTGGTCTGATGGACATCAAGAAGCCATTTTGTGGTACCAGTCAGGCAAGAACTAAGCCTTTCCTGTCTATTGGAGCTTTTCTCACTGAGGCTACATGTTGGGGCTTGGCCATGATATTGAATTTTGAATTCTAAGAAAAAACTGGATTCCTCAAATGAGTGGTTTATTCATTACATCATGGGAAATGTACTCATAGATGTACCTTTTCTTCTTTGAGAGAAATTTTAGCAGATCTTGCAAATGAGCACGGGTAGTGTAGACACAGTGCTGGGAATGCACTGCCTTTGCTACTGCGCTCTTGGCCCTGCTATGCACTCACCTGGAGGGCACACTGCTTGATTCCCAGTGTCACAGTCTGCAGTGAAACGTGAATGCACTAGTGGCAGCCAGGAAGCAAGTGCCACGACGTGTCTGAATAGGCCCCAACTCCATGGTCTGCTGATGTATCAGTGTGGTCCACACTGAAAGGAGAAAGTTGCCCCAACTTCCCTCGTCAGATGCCGATATGTTTTGCCATTAAGATCTGAAAAGCCTCATCCTGTGAGATTAGTACCAGGCATCTGGAGAAGCTGGAACCTGGGAGGTGTGGGTTCTGGCGTGGACTGGATTTTGTCAAGAGAAGTTCAATAAAGCAACGGGCAATGCTCATTGTTAAAGGACAGTGAATTACAGAGTGAAAAGGAAGGACAGGACTAACTATGAGAAGGGTGGCAGGGTGGCTGGGACAAGGCCGATTATAATTTTATTTGAATTGGTCCCCACTTAATATGTAATTGTAGTTTTATTGCCTTCATGAATAACTCTGTCAGAAAAGTAACTTGGTTCGGAATTTCTCTTTCTCTAAGATCTTGGAACTGTTCTGAGATGCAGGTCTACCTTATTTAAGAGGGTGTCAGCTGCTGGATTTCATGTTACGATCTGCATAGAGAGGGAACATTTTCTCTGAAATGAGTAAGAGGAGGAAATCAGAGCAGAACCACTTCCCCTACCACCGCCTGGGGCTCCTCACTTATGCCTGTGAAATATGCATCAGCCCTATTGAAAACGTAGGGTCCTTGGGAAGGAAAATCAAAATTCAAGTGCAGGAAAAGCTGTCAGCTGCTTGGCCCAAGAGCCCTGTAATATTAACCTCTGTGTGAGCGCAAATTGCACCTCCAGCCGTGAGATTACTGGGTAAGTATCCCGTCACATCAGCCTGGGAGAGACTGAGAGCTGCTTGGCATTCAGAACGCTTCTCAATCATCTTAACGCGGGTGGATCGAAACGGTCTGTCCGGCAAGTGTATTAAAGCCATGCAATATTTAGGGTGTTCCAAAATTAGGAACATGCATTATATGTGACCAGATTGTCAAATAAAATTTAAGGAAAGACGCTTGAGAAATCAGCTTGGGGATAAAGAGAAACACAAGGGGAAGCTCTCATGCAGACTAGATTCCCTAGTTTGTCCTGGTCACACAGCTGTGGCGTCTATTCAAAGACCCAGCACGGGGGTCTTTATCAAATGCTTCTGCTCATAAAATCCCAATGGAATCAGCCCGATGAGCAAGTTCTGGGGTCTACCACACAGCAAGGAAGTAGGCTAAATTCTAGCACCCGAAGCTGGCTAAGGCACCAGATGCAAAGAGTCCTCGACACACGTACATACAGATAATTAATCATGCAAGGCAATGGATGAGCTAATTCTCATACAATTTAGCAAGGATTCAAGTGATGGTTTGAGTTGTTGACTACGCCTCAACAAAAGTGGTGGGGAAGGGGGGGATTTGTGTCCCCTTCACCAGGAAAATGTTTCCCTTTCTCACTGAGGATGAAAAATGAAATCTGATTAAGCCTCAGTGCTCTTAAATTAAAATGTAAGTTACATGAGCTGACAAAGTCATATCCAAATACCTGATGGTAGCCTCTGTCTGTGTGTGGTCTGAATAGGTGACATGTGGCTGTGAGGTCCAAAGAAAACTTGCTAACTCACAGTCTCACTAGAACATTATCTGTATTATAACCCCTCCCTCTTTCTCTTGCCCTCTCTCTCCCTGCTCTCCTCTCCTCTTATCCCCCCATATTTATCCCCAAAAGCTATATGATATGTGTCTATAACAATTTATAACTGTAAACGTAAGCCCTCCGCGTAAAGACAAATTCCCTCCATGGTGCAGCAATAACATTTTGATTTCTCTGACCCTGACCTTCCCCTCCACACGAGGTCTGAAGGCTCCTGAGTGTCAGCAGGAACACCTCTGACCATCTCAGGAAATCTACCTGGGAGCACGGGAGCCCCTGCAGAGAACAGCCATGTGCACTGTGAGTGTGCAAAGGGGTTCTCCCTAGGTGTGCTGAGGAAGGTGGAGAGGTTAGGTTTGAACAAGAGAACCCAGATCGCAGGCACTACAAAATGAATACACTCTGCACAGAGAGGAGACTCAGACCACTGGAGTCCAGTTGACGTGGTTGGGACATGTCCTCAGCACAGACAGAGAGGAGACTCAGACCAGTGTCCAGTTGACGTGGTCGGGACGTGTCCTCCCTCTCCTTCTAAAACCCTGAAGAATGTACTTAAACTGGAAATGGAAGGATTAGCCAAGTGAGATCTGGACGGAAGGGGTGGAGAAAGGGCTCAGTGTAGGAACACCAATGTTCTTCCTGAAGACTCAGGTTTAGTTCCCAGCACCCACATCAGGTGGCTCCTAACTGCCTATAATTTCAGCCCAAATGGAGTCAAAACCCTCCTGTAGTCTCCTCAGTCGAATGCAAGCATGTGCATAAAACACACACACATGCACACAAACACACACACATATCAATAAATAAAATAAAATAAGTTTGATAAGAAGTCAAAAGATGTTTGATAGGTTTGATGAGCTCAGGTTACTTTTTTAAAAAAATGACCAGTGGCAGCTCCTTGTCTGGCAAACTGTCTGACTCTTGAAGATTCTCCAACAAGAAAATTGCACATTTTTGCAGTAGTGTTTCAACTGTACTTTAATAAATAAAGCTTGCCTGAAGATCAGAAAGTAAACAGCCCCATTGGTCACCCTTACAGACCAGGGAGTGGTGACACACAGCTTTAATCCCAGTAGCCACATTAGTTGCCATAGAAACCAGGCGGTGCATACCTTTAATCCTAGTGGTGCACACCTTTAATCCAAGCCCTAGAGAGGATTATAAAATGGGAGGGGTCAGCTCTCCTACATAGTAGTCTCAGTCTGAGATTCCTAGAGGCAGGATCGCCATTTCAGACTGAGGTAAGAGCCAGTGGCTGGCTGTTTTGGTTTTCTGACCTTCAGGTTGAACCCCAATTTCTCTCTGAGTTTTTATTAACCATGCATCACACTTTCCTGTTGATACATTTTTAGCAAGGACCCCATTTAAGTCAGTCTGTGAAGGTCAGAGTCTGGTTTGGATGTGAGCCTTTCTGTCCAAATCCTTGACCTTGGTCTCTCTTCTTTCTTCCTGCCTCCCAGTAGCCACATAGCCTCTCATGGGTTCTGCTCTGCTCACTGTTGAAAACTGCACATTCATAAAGAAGCTAAGAAAGGGCAAGCTACTCGCTAATCACATAGATTTCCCCTCAAGAGGATGGGAGAAGGTGGAAGAGAGGGAGGAAGGAAAGAAGGAAGGAAGAAGAAAGGGAAAGAAGCAAGGAGGGAGGAGAGAGGGAAGGCCAGAGAAAGGAAGGCCTGTCCTTGTCAGGAGGAAGTAACAACCTGTTGTGAACTTTCACCTCCCTGATGGTGACAGAACCCACAGTGGCAATGACTACAGAGTTACAACCATGCCACACAGTAGTGTCTGCTGCTGTTGTTTACAGAACTATCTCTGGAACTGTGGGCTCCTGGGTTTGGCTCAGTGAAACAGCTGCAGAGGTGGCTGCACTCTCCCCAAGCTGCAACGATGGCTGTGCTCACTACTCTGTGAAGCTAGCTAAGGTCTTCTGCTAGCCCAAGCAGGAAGTCTGCTTTCTGACCTGCTCATGGTGGGAGTCTGTCTATTACACTGACTGTGTAGCACAGGTAACAGCCATGTTTCCTTCCACCTGACCCTGGGATTGGTCATGTGACATGAGACAACTGGAAGACTTGACCTCATCCCCAGAAGGAGGGGCCGACACTAGCAAACTCGCTGTTGATGATCTGGGACAGAAGCCCAGTGAAAGAGAGAATTGCTGCCTCTGACCAGTCACAGGACTGCAGTTTTAACTGATGGAAACTTTGAGATTTAATCTGTCTCTGTGCCTAGCGCTGCTGAACTGTACACTTAAAAATGATTAAGATGATAAACCTTGGAGAAAAGCATGGTTCACCACAAGCTTCTAAAACCACAGAATATACCAACTACTTGCAAGCATTCTGAAGTCAAACAGAAAAAAAAATAAACCTCAGAGCTTTATACTCCATGATCAAGGTACAGTTAGAGACTAGTCAGTTAGTCTGTGAAGCCTCTAATCCTATCAACACCACTATGTAACTTGAAATCATGCCAGAACTTTAATATTACTCTTATGTGATTGTAACGTGATTTGAACTTATTACATATCATGTAAGTTCTTACAAAAAAGTTCAAATATCTACTGGGATAGACAGAGAGCCTGGGGATGGGAAAAGGGCATCCAGGCTATTAGGGCAGATTGTGAAGTCTCCTCTAAGAAGCTCCTGCCTGATTTTGAGAGGAGGGATTCTCTGGTTCGACAGGGGATGGTTGGAGAGAGCTATGACATTGTTTATTGCCACAAATGGACATTGTGGCTGAACAGCTGTCAGATCCTCATGTCCTGGCAGTGCAAAATTATCCCTGGAATGAACAACCAACCTCTTGGTGAAACATTTCCTTCATCTATACGAGCAGAAACTGGAAAGCCAAAGTGGGGCTTCCACATCACAAGAAGCCATGGCTCCTGCTGGGTATGAGTGAGTTGCAGCCCTGTAATGGCTGACTTTCCTTGACCAGAGAATGGTGCTGGTACCATGGCTGGTACCATCTGGTTTCCCTTGCATTTTCCCATTTATCAACTTGAAACAATCTTGTGAAAGTAAAAGAAAAATGTCTAACCATTGTCGTGATCATTAGACAGAGGCTTCAGGCAGGGCTGAGACGCCATCGAGTGCCTGGGACCCTAAAACTGTCAACATTCTCACTGGTTCCATGAAGGTTTGAGGAAATTGGGCAAGAAATGGCTTTGGTCCAACTCCAACTCACAGTGAATCCAGGGACTCTATGAATCCCAGTGCTCATAGCTCCCACACCAAAGATGGCCAGGAGATTTCCTCTCTGGTTCCCTGATCTGTGGAATGAGAAGTAGCATGTTGGGAAGGCCTCAGTAAAAAGCCTCGGAAATACCTCTAAATTCTAGACTGTAAAGGCAGGAGCTATGCCACCTGCCTGGCAGACTGCAGATATTACTGTCATGGTGGAATACCCAAAAGATCCTGGGGTCACTATTCATACCAAATGCTCCTGTAATTTACCTGCTAGATATTTTTCAGACAGTGGGATACTTTGGGAGAGTCACTATGAAAAGCAGTGAGTATAATTGTCCTGATTGGAGGCTGCCGACCTCCCTGGATGGGATCATCTCCCTCAGCAATTAAGCCTGACTGTTGGTGTGTGCTATCCATCTGGCAAAGCATCTTTCTCACAGCTATCTAGCTCTGTCTGATAGTTTTGATGTGTCTTCCACTGGCAAAGATACGGCGTGCTTTGCTGTCTCTGTGAGTCTGCTGTTTACCGTTGTGACAGGAAGACAGGGAAAATTCACTTAAAGGAGGAAATTGCTAGTGTGTCAATTGGCAGTTTCTCTTCAGAGTGTCTGGCTCCCTTGTGTCTAGGCCTGGTGAGGCAAGCACCTCAGTAAAAAGGATATGGTGGAGGACAGAGGAAGAAGAGAGAGTCGGGGGGAATACGTGCCCTTGGATCTACATCTTCCAGAAAGGCCCACCTCCCACCTCCTCATTTCTGCCACAGCGCTGTCCAATGATGTCATCAAATTAGAAATTCAAGCTAGGTTCAACCCATTGTTTACAGGTCTGAGTCCTCATGAGGAATCATTTTCTAAAAGTAGATCCCCTCAATGTTTCACTGGCCCAAACTTTCAACACATGAGGCTCTTTGGGGAGGGAAGGGACACTTCCTGCACAAACTACAGCACTGCCCAACAGAAATGTCACACCTTGAATGCTCCCATCCATAACCTTCAGGAAATAGGGATATCAACCATGCTAGTTCACTATATTGGTGACATATGTGTGCTGATTGGACCTGGCAATCAACAAGCAGCAAAACTTGAACATCTTAAGATAGACATGTATCCAAGAGACTGTAGCCAATCCCAGAAGTACAGATGAACTGCACAGGCAGCTCATCATTCCCCAAACCCCTTCTCACCAACACAAAGGTACTCTAGATGCCACCTACAGAAGGAAGCCACCTGGAGATGATCACCACGGTACATTCTGTTGCCCTCATCAGACCTGTTGACTTTCCAGAAATAAAGACATACAGTCATCATCTGAAACAAAACCAACACGGGCTGTGTTAGTGTTAAATTAGTAAATATGGATTTCTCAGAGATGTGGATGTTGGTGTAGTGAAAAGGGGAGCAGGCCTGCTTTTCGTCCCGCCCGGCTCCCGCA
>LOJH01025368.1:6233-18776 GCA_001685095.1 Ellobius talpinus
GGCCAAGCAGTGATTTAATTAATACAGTTTCTGTATGATTATTTTGGGTCTAAGTGGATGGGATGAACAAGCGGGCCCTCCTCCTACAGTCATACATGAGAGATTGACAAATTAAGGAAACAAATATTTATGCTTACTCATTTAAAAATTCAGTCCCTACATTCTGCAGAGTATCTTCCAGAGGGTAGAATGTACAAAATTTTGTCAAAATAGTTAACATTTCAAATCTTACACTGTGCCTCAAAGACTGCAAGGACTTGTCTACCAAAGTGTGCAGAAAGAGTGATACATATTTCCAAAGTAAAACAAAACACAGCATGTAACTGTTATCTCTATATCTCACAGAATAGTATTATAAGCCCAAGTGGAGTACCAATGCACACTTTATTTAGAGTTTTGAATGATCACACAGATAAGAGTGAGTATTGGTGAATATCTTCTATTTGAAATACTATTGCTTTAATAATGTATCTATAAGCATCTGGAAGGCATGAGGTTCATCCCAGAGGATGCACCAGGGAGGGAGGTGAACTCTCTAAAATGTAGTAAGTGTGTAGTTGGAATCTCACATGTGGTCTTATATGACAGAGCTCCTCAATTTGTTGTAACTAGAACAATCCTTATATAGACAAGATTGGGAAAGTTCTTGTCAGATTTTTGGTTTTGAGATTGTTTCTCTTATAATTTGGATCTTCATAATGTCCTTCAACACCTGTGAGCAAAGGTTGGCCCCTAATACATGGTCCTATTTTATAGTGTTATTATTTTTTCAAAACATGAACCTATTGAGAGTGGTACAGTTTAATCTGACATATCTTCCATAAAATCACAGGTTTTAATACTTAATCCCCAGCCAAAAGGGCTTTTTTGGAAGTTGTTCCATCTTTAGAAGTTGGAACCTTACTAGAGGAAGTGAGTCAGAGGTGGCAGCCTTGAGGGTCAGCCCTGATTTCTGACTTGGAATGCAACGTGACCACTAACTTTCTTTTTCCATCATGACTCCTACTGCTTGTTACCATGATTTTCATGCCGTAATAGAATATATCCTTCAGAAACTCTAGGTCAAAGTAAAACTCCCCCCTTAAGTTTCCTTTATTAGGATTTATTATCATTGCCAAGGAAAAGTGATGAATACATGGAAGTCTTGAAATTGTTGAGGGTATGCTCTCTATAGCGGTTTGTATGTGTTTATCTTTCATAGGTTTGATATTTCAAGACTTTATTCCCAGTTGATGGGGATATTTGGGGAAGATTTTAAGAGCCATGGTTGGTCAAAATAAATAAATATTCTTAATTTATTTCATTTCCCACAATAATTACTACAGCAAAGAAGTGAAAATAATTTTATTCCAATCACATACTATAATAATATCAAAGGTACTTCAAGCTTCCAGCAATTTTGGAAACTGTTAATTTTTTCTTAATTTTTTTCACAGTAGGGTTATCTTGAAAGAGGGAACCTCAATAGAGAAAATACCTGCATCAGATTGACCTATAGACAACTTTTTAGATCATTTCCTTGAGTAATGATTGATTTGTGAAGAGCTATCCTTTGGGGTTTATGGGTACCATCTCTGCTGCATTAAGAGATAGTAGCTGAAAGTCAACCTAAAAATCAAGCCAATTACGTCATGCTCATCCATGCTATGTCATTGTTTGCTTCACGTTTTTGCTTGAGTTTCTGCCTTGACTTCCTGCAAGAATGGATTATGTTGTAAAAGTTTCAACCAAATAAAACCTTTCTTCCATGTATTAATCATAGTGTTTATTACATCAAAAGAAAACAAATCAAGACAGGACTCATCACTAAGTTAAAATCTCAGAGTAACAAACTAAGAGAAAACGTTGTTGCCAAAGGAAACACAGAGTTTCAGTCTATCTTTGTCAAATATGGTAAGTAGTTTTCAGAGTTCTTTACCTATCTTTATTATGATACTTGAAACTTTAAGTATAAATTATACACAAATTGATGCTCATATCACACACACACACACACACTCACACACAAATATTTGAGACATTTGCTCTCTTATTAAGTACTTGGTAGGTAGGAACTGTAAATTTGCTGACTACAGATTTTTGTTTGTTTTTCTTTAGGAATAGGCATGGTTTCATTGTGTAGATGTCTGTTCTATTTCCCACTATGTAGACCAGGCTGACCTCAAACTCACAAAGATCCAGCTGCCTCTGCCTCCCAAATGCTGGGATTAAAGACATGCACCATAACTGCCAGGCATAGTTTCCTTTTTTACTGGCAGTTATGAAGGGCACATCTTTAAGGTTTACATCAACTTCTTTTTCCTTGTAGCATACACTCCATAAAGCACTGAATGAAATTTGCACCAGTGAATAAAACCGATAGTTGAACAATATGATAAGTCTTATTTTGATATAACTAGATTTCTATTTTTAGCCACCTTTACATATGACAGTATTCTTAAACATGCCACTTATATTTAATTAAGTCCTGAGTAATTTATTATTCTTTTCTAAATGATTATATAGTAGAACTGACTATAACATTATTTTTGATAACTGAAACAATTTATATAATTTTAAAGATACACTTATATTTATTTTATATATACAGATATTTGCTTATAAGAATGCCTAGCACCAATTTATGTCATTTTCCCATCTACTTACTCTCTCTGTGTGTGTGTTTTGAATGGTGAACATATCCATGTATTCTCTCATGAAGAATATAAAATTAAATAAGACTTGCTAGCAAAATAATAACATTGACATAAATGCATGTACAATTTAAAATTCAAAGAGTAATAACATAGTAGAAAAGAATTTGAATAAAAATTAGAATTGTAACAAATATGTGGGATTCAATTCTTCCCTCATGAATAGCTGTGGCAGTATGACATAATAAAACATTCAGTATTAAGCTATCCTATTTGGCCCATATTCTTCTATAATCCCCCTCCATTAAGTGACCCCCTCCATGTCTCCTTCCTAGTTTCTTGGCTTGCACAGGTACTCCAAGTTAAAGAGAATTAAAAACTTGAAGCCATGATCTGCATATGAGAAACAACATAAGATATGTATCCTTCTTGACCTAAGTTACATCACTCAGTATAATTTTTTCAATTCCATTCATTTGCCAATTTCATTATTCTTCACAGCTGAATAAACTTATGTTGTGTATATGTATATGTCTTAGTCAAGGCTCTATTGATGTGAATAGACACCACGACCAATGCAACCCTAATAAGGAAAATACTTCATTGGGACTTGCTTACAGTTTCAGGGTCTATTCTATTACCAACATAGCAGGAAATATGGCAGCATTCAAACATACATGGTGCAGGAGAACTAGCTTGAAAGTTCTACATCCAGATCTACAGGCAGCAGAAAGAGAGCCACTGTCCTGGCTTGGTTCCATGAAAACCCCATTCCCAGTGAAAAGTTTTCTCTAACAAGGCCACAGCTGCTGCAACAAGGACACGTCTCTAATAGTTTCACTCCCTAATGCCTAAGCATTCAAATATGTGATCCTATTGGGGCTATTCTTATTCAAACCACCACAGTATCTTATTTTCCTTATTGATTCTTCTTTTGAAATGAGCATTCATCATCCATATTCCTTTTTGAAAGAAAGAATTTTATACCTGAGTACACTATGTTCTCATCATAGCTACTTCTCCTTTCCTACCTCTCACTCTTCCTGTGTTTCCCATATGACCCTCTGAAATACAAGTCTTCCTCTATAATTAATTTGAAAGCATATAATTATATAAGCATAATATATATCCTACTGAGTCAAGGTAATGCTACACACACACACACACACACACACACACACACAGTTTGTGGGTGCATAGCTAAGAGCGTGGGAAAACTGGTCCCTAAAGAAAAATGACTCATTTCCCTCAACAGCCTGAAATCCCTCAGCTAGCTGATGAACCTTGTGATTCTGTCTCCTTTCCATGCCAGAATGTGAATGTTAGTAGTCTGGTGCAAGTTTTATTCAAGTATATATATTGCTGAGAGTTCATGTGTATAATCCCTGTCACGCTCTGAAGAAAGTATTGCACAGAAGTCTTCCAAATTCTCTGATTGTTAAGATCATTTCAAACCCCCTTCCATGACATTTTCGGAGTTTTGAGTATAATATTTTTGTTATAGATGTCCAGTTTAAAGATAGGCACAACACAGTCACTAACTTTATGACTTTATGTACTTTTTACCACTTTTGATACAGAAATAATATCCTCCACCTATTACCCAAAAAATCTTCTTGTTGAAGGTGAGAGCTGCATTTATATCCACTCGGTGGCCACAAGGATGGCTA
Organism: Ellobius talpinus; assembly: GCA_001685095.1. Taxonomy (NCBI): domain Eukaryota; kingdom Metazoa; phylum Chordata; class Mammalia; order Rodentia; family Cricetidae; genus Ellobius; species Ellobius talpinus. The sequence continues at coordinate 10,537 of LOJH01025368.1, forward strand.
CTTAGAAGGAGGTTGAATATTCTAGCAGTTAAGGAAAGAGGTGGCAATAGGCCCTCCTCCTGGGCATACAACCTCTCCAGTGGTGGGGGAGAGGGTTGGCTGGGTTATAAGAATCAGACACAGTTCCCTTCATACTGAGTAGGACTTAAGTCCAAAAAGACAACTGTACCTTCAAGATATTAGTGTCAATATTAAGCAAATATTTTTGGATTGTATTTCATGTAGTTCACAAGATTTACACAGGGGTAGGACTGTTAATAACTTTGCTCCCTTAAAAGCATACATAGCACCATAAAATATTGTGAGAGCTAAGCCTCAAGGAGAAAGATTCCAAGTCAGTTCTAACTTGTTTTGTCTATTGCCTGGAACTCAAGTATGTGGTGTCTTCAGCAATGTGGTCTTACCTTCAAGTTCTGGAAAGCAACCAAGTTCAATGGCAATAATCTGCATTGTTGTGGGGGTCTCTTGGACACCATGATGAACAATTTAAAGGGCTGTGTTATATGCCTTTAATCCATGACATTAATCAATGGGTAAATAAATGCAAAGTGAGAGTCATCTAAAAATATAAATGCTTATATTTTTATTTTTTGTTTTAAAAATTGGAAACAATCAGTAGTTGTGATGGATCTATATGTAAATATGCTTGTGGTTTAGTGATTGGCCTGCTATAATTAATTATTTTAATAAGTATATATTATAATAGGGCACAATATGAAATTTTCATATGCATTTATCACTATACTTACACTTGTCCTCTGTCTCTCACTTTTGACCTCCTCTGCTGGTTCCTTTCCTACTGCTAATAGTGTTCATCTTTTCATGTTGTATTTGTGTTAGTGTGTACACATATGAAAGAATATGTGTCATATTTGTATGCCACCACATTATACTTTCTTCTTCTTCATCTGAACCCATCTCTCCCCCACACAGTCCTCTTTCTACTTCTGTAGGATATATATTTATGATATGGTATACATGTGAGAGAAATGATAATTTTTGTATGATTTGGTTGGCTTCTGTTGTTTCTCATATCTAATGTTTACTCTATCATTTTGAAATCATAGTTGATATATAGTTTATAAGTTATACATCTCATGTTCATATTCGTATTCATCTTTATTGACCCATAGGAAGGAAATTTATGGTAAGGATCGTCAAACAGACAAATGAATCAACAATCTCAAAATCAAGATTTAGGTGTCAGTTTTGAGACTGCAAAGAAGTTTAAAATAATTTTTATTATTAAGATAAAGTCACTAGTGGAAAATGCAGACAACACTGAAGATCAAATGTTGTCTGAGAATAGAGATAAAAAAAATCATTCCAAACAAATGTAATTTTAGATGATAGATGAATAGTTATTTTTAAAAGTCAAACCAGTGTGGTAAAAAGGAATAAGACAGCAAAAAACCATCTTCCAAGGCATGACCTACATGTGGGTAATACCAGCTTTAAGGCAGGTGAAAGGAAATTCCTGCAGCTGAGTAAAAAAGAAAATAAAGAGTGAAGTTCACAGAACACTGAAGGGCTGTGAGCTGATGGTGCACTATCTACCTGACAGACAGCATTGAGTATTTAAAATGGTGGAGAAAGACAGTAATTCAAAGCAGAAATACTCCTGAAATTTTAAATAAGAATTTAATAGATAATGTTTTTTCCAAATGTTTTTAAAAATTAATTTCAACTTCTCATATATCTTCTGCCTTGTCATATGCACAACCTCTTTCACTGTTTAATATCCTTCAAAAAGCATAGAGATGTTATAGCTCAGAACCCTACAATGACACTTGAATACCACTTGAAACTCAATGGTTTATGTTAGAACTCTTTTTGGGATAGATTTGACTGAGTGTTTGATGACTATATCCATGTCAAGAATTACAAGAGACTAGTTTACCTGCCTTAAAATGTTTCTGCCTTCCAAATTTTCATCCTTCATCCTCTGGCAACAACTGATATATCCCTAGAATCATAGTAGTATTGTCTTTTCCAGACTCTTTTGTAGTTGGAATCATACTTATGAAAGCTTCTCATATCAGGATTTTTATCACTGAATGTTGTAAAATGTCACTTTGTGACTAAATAGTTCATTTTTTATATACTGCATTTTATCTATTCAAAGCACATCTTTATGTATTCCTAGATTTTGGGAATTGTGAGTGAAGTCACTATATACTCATCTGGTGTGAATTTTTTGTCTTAAATTATTTCAGTCAAATGTTCAGGGATATACTTTCTGTCTTATATAGGAAGAGTATGTTTAAACTTAGAAATTACAAAATGTCAGTGTCAGTTCTTGTTCCTGCTAAAAAAGAATCTGAGTTACTGTTATTTCATTTCCTTCCAACATTTGATGTCCCTGGTTTATATTTTGGTCATTAAAAGAGATATATAAGTTTATCTGTTTCCTTTAGTTTCAACACTCCAAATAGTATACATTGTGCTTAAATGCCAACCATATGTGTTCTTCATTTAGAAACCTTTCTAGATTCTGTGTTTTTAATATTATCATCGACAATCTTTAATGTATATAGTTTTCAGAGGTTACATTGGAAATAATTCAACTATATTTGTAAATAAATGCTGCTATGAAAGCTTTAGAATTTATAAAAACTTGGAGATGTAGAATATCTGTTTCTTTTGGTTCTTATATTTTATTATTTTGAGATATTGGGTAGGAGAACAAAGCAAGTTGTCTTGGAAGATGCTTCAAGTGCAGCTAAATTTGATTGAATGCCTACATCCAATAAAACAAAAGGGACTCAGGGTAACCCACCTAGAAGGTGCATGCCCTGTAGATATTCTAGTTTTGAGGTAAAGGGCAGTGTCAATGGTTAAATTCTCAGTCAGCTTTTACAGTAACTCTTCTTGTTATTGACTTTACGTGTGGTACCGAAAATATTTATTCTTTTTAAGTTTTTTTTAAAAAAGATTTTTGTGTGTATTTTTGCTTTCATTTATGTGTGTTTAATGTGTCTGCAGTGGGCTCAAGCCAGAAAAGAGGTGTTGAATTGGATCCCCTGGCACTGGAATAAGGGGTCATTGTGAGCTACCACATGGGTGCTGGGAACTGAATCTGGATCTTCTGCAAGTCAGTGCTGTTACCCTCTAAGCTATTTCCTCAGCCCCAAGTGAATTATTCTTACAAATTAAATATAAAATTCTTATTGTTAGAAATTGATGAAGAGATTACATGCTTAGCTCCATGGCATGTAAGCATCCTGGATGTTAGGGATTGATTATATTTATGTTCAAAAAAATTAGCTCTATTTTATTTATTTTCCCAAAATGAAATTGTATCAAGCATTATAAGAAGTCATGGTTGCACAGTGGTTTACTGATTCTTTCAGAATGGATTTTAATCAGCCATATCTCTCTTTGATTTTTTTTACAATGAAAACATAAAATCCCACAAAAAGGAATGGGAAAATAATTCAATTTTCCACTATGATTAATTTATAAAATTGCACTGTAATTAATAAACTTCCCTTAGGGAAGGCATTCTGTGCTGCATCAGTAATCCTTTTTTAAAGTAAGAATGAAATAATCCCATGCATGTTTGCTGAATGATGAAGCCTCAAACATACTGATTGAGAAGAGTCCTCATAGTGTGAATTCTAATTGGTCTTAGTAATAAAACCCAGAGTCAGATATCAGGAGTTGAAAGCTGAAACTAGAACAGCCAGCTATTAGTGCTTACCTCTATTAAATCCTCAAACCAAATGGGATATCATTTCTCTACAAGTCCTCACACTGAAGAATCCTGAGTTCCTGTCTCTTCCTGCCTTATATTCCTCTCTTCATCCAGGCCTATCACTTCCTGTCTTCACCTCCTTAGTGCTGGGAATAAAGGTGTGAGCCACCACCACTTCACTCTGTTTCTCTTTTAGACTGATTCAACTTCATGTACCCCAGGGTGGCCTTGAAGTCACAGAGATCCATCTGCCTCTGTCTCCCAAGTGCTAGGATTAAAAGTGTTTGCCATCACTGCCTGACATCTATGGCTAACTAGTGTAGCTAGCTCTGCCCTCTGATCTTCCAGCAAGCTTTATTTGTTAAAGCACAAAGAAAATGTCACCACAAATCCCCTTAGTGATTTCTACATGCCTGTGGTAGTTGGAATGAGGATCACCACCATAGACTTATACTTTTGAGCACTTGGTCTCTCCCCTCATGTTAGTGGAACTGTTTGAGAAGATCAGAAGGTGTAGCCTTGATGAAAGAGATGTATCGTGAAGGATGAGAGTTGACTCAGGCCAGATCCAATTAGTTCTCTCTCTGCCTCATGCATTTAGAATCAAGATAGATGCTCTTAGCTTCTGCTTCAGTACCATGATTTCCAACTTGTTACTACACTCCCAAGGATGATGAGTGCAGTGAAAGGGGAGCGGGCTTGCTTTTCATCCAGCCTGGCTCCAGCACGGTTAGCTTATACCCCGAAATAACAACACACAAATTGTATTTATTTAAGCACTGCCTNCTGACTCTGCTTTCTTTTTCCCAGCATTCTGTTCTGTCTTCCCTGCCTACCTATATTTTGACCTATCAGACCAAGCAGTTACTTTATTAATTAAACAATAAAAGCAACAGATAGATAAAAGACACTCCTACATCAGATGAGGACTCATGGTGTTTTATCATGGCAATAGAAAAGTAACTAAGATAACGTTTTAAACTGTGGACACCTATGGTTTTTCATTACAAATTTTGATTGGTAAAAAACTTTTCTTTTAAATCTCCAGAATAGTTATTGTAGGAAAATATCCTGGTAATTTGCCCATTTAATTTTCTGTTTTTATTAGAAACAGAAACTCTAGTAGCCCAAATAACTATGCTTTTGGAAAAAAAATTTAATTAAGATTTTGTACATGTTCTTTTCACATTTATCAAGTATGGGGTCACTAAACTTCTCTCTACATTGTAGATTGTCCAAAACTTAGTGGAGTAAAGTAATGCCTATGAAGTTCCTGAGTCTGTTATAATAGGAACTAACTTGCTAGAATGTTTCTGGTGACCCAAACTGATTGCCAGACATTTAAAAGCAAGGAATAAGCTATCAGGCTTCCTAATTAAACATATGCTCACAAGTTTCCATATGTCAGTAGAAATTAATTATATCCAAGTGAAGAAGACATTGACCCTAGTTCTCAGTTGTAACAAATGTCAAAGGGTTTAAGAACATATTTACTGTTCCATAGATGATATATCCTAAAAAGCAACTTTTGGATGTAGATGACCAATATCAGTAATATACCAACTGTATTTTGTTTTATCAATGACTACATGATTTTATGTTTATTTTCTGGTTCCCTATCTCATTTTATACATAGTAAAGTTAATCTATATTTTATAAATGATGGTAACATTTAATAAGGGAAATTCAAAACGTATACCAAATATGACCAAAATATGCCTACCACCTCCAACCATTTGTGTTCTCTCTACATTTGAAGTTTTAGTTTATGTGCTCACAATAGTAAATTTCATTTTAGTGTCAAAAATTCTCTTTGTAACTAAAATCAGTTTATACTGAATATGAATTTTATATCTTATATTGCTTCTAAAACCCCTGTGCTGTTAACATTACATATACTACACAAGATGAAACTCAGACTTTATATCTTTAAGAAACATTTTTTTTTCAATGTGACAGTCTGGGTATGATGTAGTTGCAGATAAATATAATGAGAAATATAATCAAATTAATCATTTTGTCATCTGAATGGCTATGAAAATTAACTGTCCAAATTCAGTTCTGTTAATATTTTAGTAAGAATTCAAATTTATTTTGAAAGAAACAATTCTTTATTTTGTTTTATAACTTCCTTGACAATTAATTTTTTGTGACTTAAATGAGAATGGCTTCAACAGATTCATTTATTTGAATGCTTGGTCCCCAGTTGGTAAACTGTGAGATGGATTAGGAACTGTGGTCTTCTTGATGGAGGTCATGGGGGGATTGACTTTGAGGGTTCAAGGACCATCACATGACATCCCTAGTTAGCTCTCTCTGCCTACTGCTTATGGATCAGATATAAGCTCGCAGATACTATTCCAATGTCATGTCTGCTGACTGACACCATGCTCTGCTCCTGCAGAGGTATGAAACCTCTGCAACTATGTGTACCAAACTAAACACTGGTTTTAGAAGTGCCTTCCTCAAGGTGTTTTTCCAAAGCAGTAGAAAAAAAGCTAAGGGAATCTTAATTTAAATCTGCTTAGTGTACTTGTTTTTGTTACAAAATATTGATATTCAGTTATGTGCTAGTATCTTGGATTCCACTACTGATAGATCTACTCAGTTTTCTAAAATAGCAGCTTCAAATTCTGAAATAATATGAACTTTGATATTTTTGTGACATAAACATCAACTTAGTTACTACAAGACACTGTTCTCATAGTTTAATTAGTATTTTCTCATTTATATCTTTTCAACAAACATAGAAAATGATCCATCTTTGAGATAGTGACACAATCTAAAAATGATATCAATTAATAACTACAATTGTGATTTATAACAACAATCCTTTGTATTTACTATTGCTTGATTTATTGACAAATAATGAACACATCAAACTTTTTTGAAATATCTCCTCTTCTCTTTTTTTTCCATTGGATTATTTTTCTAAATTTCAATAATGCCCAAGGGTTCTGCTACAGAACTGCACAGTCACTGCCCTGTTGCTATATTCCCATGACAGTACAAGACGGGTCTTTTTGATTGTGTTAACTTTCCTCTGTTGTCCAGTTAATAACTTTAAATGTCCTAGACCTCTTTTCCCTGCCGTAGGTGTTCTGGAGATGTGTTCTCTGTTCCAGGCAGTATTGGTTTGTTTATTTTGTTTAATACAATATGGCAACTGTCTCAAGAAGAAATGTTACATCCTCAAATCCAGATTGGAATTCATACAGACCTGAAAAGTAGAAAAGCAGCCTCAACAATATTGATAACAATAAAAAAATTGCACTGGACAGCACCTAGACAGTCTTTCCGTAATAACTGCTTTGAAAATTTCCTTGTTAAAGCATGAAAGGGAAAAAAGAGAAGGTAGAAATATCGGAATTATGTGATAATCTCAAAAACAAGATGTAGAATTAAACACATATTCTTTCTCACAGTATCCTGTATCCCAAGTACGTGCCTGACTTCTTTCTGCTTTCCACATCGTAACATGTCTTTATTTGCATTCTCATGCCTATTTCCGAGAACTCGTGCATCCATTTGTGCCTTATTCTTTCATTTTCTATTATGGGTCTTTAATCTCTTTCTCCAAGCAACACTCGGTCATAGCTTATGTCCAAAAATTCACCCCTTCTTTCAAAAAAACCCCATAATTTTAGATATTTGAAATCAGTGTTGAGGGGAGACACTCATGTTTCTTTGCTTTAGATTGTATAACTGTCTAGTGATATTTTCTGTGAATTTCAACTTTAAAAGAAGTAAGAATTGATATATGCTCGTTGTTAGCTAAAAGACTCACACCACTTCCTGGTGATTTTCTTCAAAGATGTGTGTGCTTGTTATTTGACCAGGTCTCTACTGTTCAGAAAAAGTATCCCATGCTACTGTATATATTTGCTTTAGTTCTACTGTAATAATTATCTACCTGAGGATAATGAGTAGAAATGGGAATGAGGGTAAGAATGACTTTCCGTTGAGAGATCAGGCCATCCTACCTATCCTGATTCATTGTTAATAATTATCATTATTCATTTGTTATATCTACCACTCATTTCTCAGAACATAAGCTTAGCATATACTTGGGTAGAGACTGCCAAACATCACCTCACAAATAAGTAGACATGCATCTGTTAGATTTGATTTTAATCCTTTCCTGTTTTGTTCACAATTTTGATTGATCTTGTTTTCTAACCATTTCAGGTTAAAATCAAGTCGTGCTACAGAGTATTTGACTGGCAATATCTAAACTATGGATCAGCAGGATAGGCTTGCTAACACTATTCTCTTTCTCAGTAAGATGCTGATATTGATAAAATTCTGCTAAAATCTATATCTCCAGTTGTCTTTTATAATGATGGCCTGAAAGCCATCCATTTGACTCTTTCTGGAAAAGTGTGTTCCCTGGAAAGCAGATGGGACAATAAAAGATATAGCAAGATCTGATTTTGAGATCTGATAATTGAGAATCAATTATAACATATTTTTACTCCTAAAACCCAAAGAACCCATGGCACTCGACTTAAGATGTAAAGCCAGACAATAGTTCATAATAGAG
>LOJH01025369.1:5867-17510 GCA_001685095.1 Ellobius talpinus
TGTTTGCTGCCTCATTTCTCTCACTGTGGATCTCCTATGGAGCAATGCTTACCCCTTTTACAGACAAGAAGGACCAGTCGGAATCATCTGTAGTGTCACATGGCTTGGCTGCTGAGCGCTCTGGTCTCATTATCAATCTTCTTCCTACAGTGTGAATCCACCTGTATCTATTTGTCTGTCTCTCAGACTCCAAGACAGCACTTCATGAAAATTCTCACTCAACAATTGCCCCTTTAACAGTATAAAAACATCTCCAGTCAGAATAGTGGTTCTAATTATGCATACTCCCCAAATTACTTAGTTTTGGGGGATCATACATAGTAATAAACATTCTGTTCTCTTGAACTTTGGTTATTTACCTTTTTTCTTTATTCTTAAAGTGTATGTGTGTGTGTTGTACATTCATGTATGTGTTTTTGCACATATATGTGGTATGTGTCCAGAGGCTGAGTTTCTTTTTTGATTTCTCTCTACTGAGGGTCTCTGCTGAACCCAGAGCTTACAAATGTGTCTAGTCTAGTCTATGTGGCTTCTGAGGGATCTAAACTCTAATCTTAATATATATAGCAAATGCTTTATCCACTGAGTAATCTCATAGCCCCCTCTTGGTCACTGAAAAAAATGTTTAGTAGTTTTTTTTAATCATTGACTACAAGTATACGTTGTCCACAGTGTGGCTAAATTGTGTTCAATGTTGCTTTTATAGAAAGAATACAAGAAGGACCTGGAGTCGGAAATTAAAGGGAAGGGAATGCAGATTGACTCTGATACCCTTGAAATACAACGTGCCAAAAAAGCTGCCAAGATAGCCAGTGAGGTGAGTGGAGAGGATCACGCAGACCTTGAAACTCCTATTTTTGTACTCAGCAAGTCATATCAGCAACTGGATTTGTGCATGGAGTCTCTCCAAGCTTTGTGGACTGGTTTGACAGTTTGGAATGGACAGTATTTCAAATCATGATGTTTATTTGAAAATTTATAGTTTCCACTTCACTCACAGATTTTAAGTACATCAAAGAAAGCCTGGAAAGAGACATGTTAATAGAGTACACACAGATACATGCATGCATGAACACACACCCTAACACATTTCATTCCTGTGTTACAATACATTTCGTGTTAGTCTAGGGTATGATAAATCCTGTTGTAGTCCATTTTATGTATTATGTTCTTTATTTATATATTATGTTCAGAACATTAAGCTTATGTTCTGCTTGGCATATTTGTGGTTCCAATGTTTTGAGAAAATCATAGAAACCACATGCTGAGATTTTAATGTGAGTACAGTCTTTGTTTCCATGTATTTAGAAGACATCCTTTGTCACTTTATATCTGCGCTTGAGATTTCTAAAGCCCTAGCTTTTGGGTTACAACATGATATATTTGAATGACCATGCACATTCATTCAGTGCCACTTTCTCTTTGTGCAATGCATATGAAGATGTGGTCATAACGAATCTGTAGGGGTCATACCATATGCACATTTTCTAGGGAGTTACCTGGGATTGTGTTCCATGCTTCCTGAATCTCCCCAGTAATTCTGAAAGTACGAGCAAGTCACTGGAATTTGATGGTGTTTAGGATAAGGCAGTTTTATAAGAGTAATATAGAAAGCTGGGGTGCAGATTAAGGAGGGTGACTTAAAGTCTCAGAGTTTGGTAGTGGGACTTCACTAGGGCTCCTCTGGAAGCTACTGTGACTCTTATACTGTGACTTTTACAGCATAATTGGCCCTTTCGGAAGTTTGAGACTTCCAGATCTATATATATGATATATAGGCAAACATGATCTTGTATATCCAGAGATGTAAATAAGCCTTAAATGCAGTTATGCTGGATCATTTCCTTTGTTTTGTTTTCATTTACTATTGCAGATTCTTTTTCATTACTTCGTATAGTTTGCCTAACTCTTTCAGAAAAATTATGTATTTTGAAGCCATTAAAACTTCTGTTGTTCATGTGTATAAGATCTCAACATGACACTCCCAAATCATAACCCATAATTTCTCCCCTTGTTTTTTATCTCTTTTGCCTCTTCAAATGGCACCAGACAAGTATTAGATGATTCTGCTTATCAATTACTACTTGTGACACTATTCTAAATCCATTTACATTTCCTTGCCCCAAACTAAGGTACCATGTTCATTATCAGAACTGATGCTGTCATGAGTGAGCTATGTCAGACACACAGATGGACATTCTTATGTCTTCCCACAATGTCAGTATATATTGAATAAATCCAAATTCATAAGGTTTAGTAGTTTCAGTGACAATAATTCGTAATAAAACCCACCCACCTTGGGTAGCTTGGACAAAGTAAATGAAAGTTTTTTTGTTCTAATTGCTAGTCTATCTTGATTATTCTTAACTCTTATGTATCACACACACATGCAATATACGTGAGTATGCAGATATACATTCACACACATGTATGAATACAAGTAAAAAAGTCTGCGGCAGAATTCAAAGTTCAAGAGCTCTTAGAAGTGGGCTAAGGAAGAGTATGCGTAGATAAAAATGTAGATAAAACTGAGCCATATTGGTGCGGAGAACGAGCTGCTGGTGCACCTGCTGCTGGAGTTGAAACCTGAGAGTGAAACTGCTGAAACCAGAGGTGTAAAGGCCAAACAGGGTCCCGAGTGGAAATGGGTCAGAGCAGGGAACAGATGGGGTTCAGGGAACAAATCTGGCCAGGCACAGGTCCAGATGGGGTAAACAGGGCGATGAGTAAGCAGCTGGGTACCTGTGTTAAACAGTGGGGAACTGAGCCAGGTCAGGGAGTCCTTGATCCTTGTTCATTGACACACCAGGTATGAAATTATAGGCTTGTTGGGGCCATTCCACCACAGTGTTAGGTATCCATTGCTTACGAGGCCAGGTGTGAGCACTGCATTTTTTCTCAACCTGGTGTGCCCCATAAATTCTTGAGTTTCCCTGGTATGATTTTAGCACACACGTGTGCCTCCAACTTAAATTATTCCTAATAAACTTGTAGGCTGGCTCCCTTTCTAGTCCCAGAAATGAGCCATTAATCAGTGTGTGCCAGATAAGTGATGTCTGATACATGGTGTGTTTTGGGGCCCACCAAAGGGGCCACAGTCAAAACGTATTCAGAAGCTTCTTCTATAATGGAATGTGAAGCCAAAACAGAGCCCAAAAAGCCAGTATTATACAGTACAAAGTGGCATGGAGTAGGGCATAGTGTGATTTCAACAGTTGTAGTGAATTCTTAGACCAGATTCTGTCTCAGCTCTTCCTCTCTTCATGTATGCCTTTAAAAATCACAACAGTCATACTTTTATGAGTTTTCCTTATTCTGATTTAGAGGCTGCATCCAGCATTAGCTCAATTTAGCATATTAGAGTGTATTGCAACAGGGTAGGGATTCAAGGCTAGAAAAAGGAGCTGTCATAATAATAATTCCCATTATTATCATTGGAATGGCTGCTCAAGCCAGCTAAAAGCAGTCTTTTGGAGCAAGGACTATGGAATAAGGAAAAGCTATGAGTTTCACCATCCAACTAGTAGCAGGCTTTTGGGACGTATAAGCCCATTCTTTTTCAGTAGGTCAGGATATTTAATCACTCATTTTTGTACACTAGTTGAGATTTTTCTGTTTTTGTTTGTTTGTTTGTTTGTATGTGTTAGGATAATAGCGTGAATTTAGTTTGTGACAACTGAGAAGAAAATAGACTTAGGGGAGCCAGCTGTGCTCCACATGGGCCATGGAGATTTTGGAGATGCTGAGATGCTGCTATGGTTGTACTCTAAGTGGCTGCTCATTTGCATATAGTCTTAGTTACTTATGTTTCATGTTGTCAAACTGACAGGGTCTTGAAGCCTTTGCAACTGAAGTTTGGGATTTTGTGACTGACTTTTAATATCCAAAGTGGAGTTTAAAAGTAGTGTCCATATGTTACATTGTTGGGCCAGTGTCCCCCAGTAGTCAAACTTGTACCATGTCTGTAGGCTTTCTATAGCCCATGAGACGTTAGCAAACTGGGGCTCTTGGTACACTTATGTGTTTGGGATGAAGGTGTTATCATTTGCTGTTTTAAACCTTCCAAATTTAGAGGTATTTTGTTCAGAAAATGATGAAATTGCCTAGTGACACCTTTTTCAGAATGTGCTTGGTCATTCTGAAAGGTTTTAGATTGCTTAAGGGTAATATGGTTCAGTCTCCTTTCCTGATTCCATGCCCAGACAGGGTGAATCTGTTGTCATTCATATCCAGGAAGAAAAGCAAAGCTCTTCTGATATACGTCATTGTAAAGGAAGTGCACATATCCCCGAACTAGCTAGGTAGAACCAAGGACAGGGTAGAATGATTTACATTTAAGTCCCGAGGGTCCTGAGACTTGGGCCAGTGTTTACATAAACCCAGTGGTTTAGAATGGAAGTATAGTAAGTTGCAATAATCCAGAGTAGCAACAATTTTATATTGACTTTGATAGTCCTCAATAGAATTCTGTAGTTACCAATAAGTTTTCAAGTTTATCATTGGAATATAAAAGTTTCACCAGTCTAGTTCTATACTTTTTCTTATTGCAGCTTAGCAGACAAAGCCTCCTGATTTTGTATGAATATGTTACTGCACACCATACTTCTATTATACTTGTTATATAGAAATGAAGGAATAAGGTCTAACCTAATTCCAAAACATATAGTCCTGATGTCAAAGTGATATTATGTTTTTTTTCCAACACCATTTTGAAATGATTGTAGAGTACTGTGTGTTTTATTCTCTACAGAAAGACTATAAAAGAGATCTGGAGACAGAAATTAAAGGGAAAGGAATGCAGGTCACTGTGGACACTTTGGATGTTCGGAGAGCTAAGAGGGCATCTGAGATGGCCAGCCAGGTAAGGAAGGTGTGAGCACAGAGTCTCCCGTGAAGGTTCCGGAGGAGCGGAAATGTCACTTTTCTGTTAAAACACACAAATAGTACTATGGCCCTGGAAAGTTAAGCAAATAACTGAGGTTATTTTCTGTTCTTGTAGAAGCAATATAGGAAAGACTTAGAGAATGAAATCAAGGGGAAAGGGATGCAGGTGAATATGGACATCCCAGATATGCTTCGAGCCAAGAGGGCATCTGACATCTACAGTCAGGTTGGTAGAGGATGAAGATACTTGCAGTAATGTATGCCAATCCTGTCGCTGTGTGCTTCCTGAGTCTTGATTGACATCTTCCTGGAGACATTGCCTTCAAAGCAGAAAGTGTCAATATTGGTTGGGTCAAGGTGGGAGCACCAAGATGGTGGAGTAGAAATGTGGGAGGTACCTGTCTGCTCCTCAGTCACCTACCTAGGACTGTGCAGCTTTGGAATAGTACTAAAGCCATGGTGTTTGGTCATTCGTTTCCTCCTGTTGCATGAAGGCAATGAACTTGGAGACACTGGCTGTATCTACATGAACTGAGTGCAAATCTCAGGCAATTATATGAAGCAGGCAAATGGACACACGAGTCAGTGAGGAAGGGTGTGATGACAGCTGCATTTCAACACTTGCTTTGTTTACCAAGTGGTTCTGTGTCGTATGGTTACCTTCACTAACTGGGAGTGCTTGAACTGAGTCTCACTTCCCATGCTTCCTAGCTGGTGCCTATACTTCCGCATTTGATAGTGATATCAGCTTGTGAGATTGATTGAATAAGTGAGTGTGTGTTGGGTATTGAAATAATGTCAATTACATCATAACGTTATGTGTCCTAGTATGAAGGATGAACCCAGGTTTTGTTAAAGGATCTCATTGTAGCTCATTTATTGGAGAGGAACTTGAGATGTTTAAAAACATTAACTATGAAAACCGTAGCATATTTTCCTTAGCCACAGATCTTTACCAAAAACAATAAACAAAGCGTCAGTCTGGAAGCTTGTAACAAGGTAGACATAAGAAGTTGGGTCACTGCAGAAGAAGGTCCCAAGTTTAGAAAAGACATAGAAGTTCGTCTCTCTGGGGTTTCTGAATGGTCTGGAGTGAGTATTGCAGCCTGCACAGAAGTGGGGCTGCTGACAGACCGTGTGCTCACACCCTGGAGTTAGTGATCGTGTCGACATCCACTTTGACTCTCAAGTTGTAAATCACAGCCATGGGGTGTGCTAGAGTTGGAGGTGGCCCCATATCTCCTCTTCCCTCCACATAGAGATTTCAATTTTTAATGATTTTATATTTTTAGAAAAAGTATAAAGATGAAGCTGAGAAAATGCTTTCCAAGTACTCCACTGTGGTAGACACTCCTGAAATCCAGAGAATCAAGACGACGCAACAAAACATTAGCAATGTGAGTAGCTGCTGTACGAAGGTCAGGGCTAGACAAATCCCAGCTTTGGTTCGGATTTTGGAATATTTGCATGTGTAAAAAGTTAAAGTGGGGATGAGATGTAGGTCTAAACATAAAAGTCATCTGTGCTTCATGGAGCCTTTGTAGTCACAGCCTGAGACAATTCCATGTGTTATTTTACTGCACCTGGGCTATGACTGAAACACCACAGGGGTCAGGTGGGGAGCTTGTCACTTACTGGCTGTCAGAAAGTTTAAATTTCAGAAGTTTTGGTTAGAGACGCCCACTCTGTATTTTTTTAACAGTTGAAATTGCCTATCTATCTATCTATCTATCTATCTATCTATCTATCTATCTATCTATCCAACCATCTATTCTTGTAGCTCTGGGGATTTTATCTAGGTCCTTGTTCATGTTAGGTAAAAGTTCTGCTATTCAACTATAGCCCAACAACAGCCCCCCCCAACTTCTAAACTGTTATTTTTTTAAGGATGTCTTTTCCTCATTATCTGATTTATTTTCCTGAATTGCTTATGTTTTTCGCCACACGAATTTATTTCTTCAAAATAAAAATAAATTATCTTCATAAATTCCATTGTTAGAATTGTTTGGAATTTCAAAACCAAATTTTGAATTAGACACAAATGGCAGGTGTTGACTGAATTTTAGCTTAGGAAAAGTCTTAGCTTCCACACTAATTTTACTGTGAAGATGAATGTAAACACATGAAGGGACCTTCCTTAAGGTTGTCACTGAATTTGCACGGACAGCATACCTAGAGACTCACTAGCTTAAAACTGACCCATGAACTCCCTGCTTTTATTGTAACAGGAGTTGCCTGTGTACTGTTAAGAAAGTAGGCCTCTGCTAACTGATAAATGTATAAACCTGGATTTTGTGATGGAATTTTCAAATGGACCATACAGTCAAATGCAATAGTGTAGAATTGGCCCAGTCATTTAGTACTTAAGTACAACCAAGGGCAAGTGTCTTTAAGCTTGAGGACTTCTGGAATACTCTCCACTTTCTCAGTAATTGGCCTACTACCAGAGAGGTAGACTGTCTGGTGAGTCTGGGATCTCTCTAAGA
This sequence comes from Ellobius talpinus, assembly GCA_001685095.1. Taxonomy (NCBI): domain Eukaryota; kingdom Metazoa; phylum Chordata; class Mammalia; order Rodentia; family Cricetidae; genus Ellobius; species Ellobius talpinus. Next base: position 13,238 of record LOJH01025369.1, read on the forward strand.
AGGGTCAGGCTGTGAGAAGAGATGGGAAGTTCCCATGGGAAGGTCAGAGAAAGGGTTGCTCCCAATCCCTGTAATCTGTGATGTTCCTGATTTTCATCTCTTTTAGTTCAGGTCTTATATCACTCTTCCAGCCCCTGTGGTGTCTGTCCATGATTAGCCAGTGTCGCTGGTGGGATCATTATGACCTCATGGGACTTTCTAGAGCCACCGTTTTTTCTTGGAGAACTTTAGTTTTGTTTTGCTTTATGCTTAGAAGGGGTAGATGTCAGGAATCTCCGGGGTGATCTGAATAACTTAGCAAAGGGGAGGGTGAGGAAGATACATGAGTCAAGACTGATACTGTGAGACAGTGAGGGACTTCTGTATTTGGCAGATTAGCAGTGGTGTGACACCTCCCTTGTCTGGGGCTAAATGCTAACAGCTGAGTGAATTTTGCTAACATGTACTTTGATTTTTCTCAAATACACAAATGCCGTGTATTTATATTATCTCTCTCTATATATATTTTAGTTTTACAAGACAGGGTTTCTCTGTGTAACCTTGACTGTCCTGCTATATATTTATATTTAAAGTAGGAGACTGTAGATTGCCAATTTATATTCTTAGGGCAAATAATCTACCCCTAGCTAAGGTACTCATCATGCCTTAGAACAAGTATTAACTGAGTTAAGAGGTTGTGAGATCGGAAATCAAAGTCAGCATTTATTATAATAATGGGCTATTTCCTTGATTCATGTAACATTGCTCCTCATAAATAAAGCCAGTATTCACACTACTGTAAAACCTGAGAAATAGTCTTGCTCTGTAACAGGCAGATCTAGGACTCAAATTCTAATAACCTTACAGTTCTTATTTTCTTTTTCCCCGCTATGAAGATATCTTACAAGGAAGGAGTGGGAGCTGGCACAGCCCTAGGGAACACCCCAGAGATTGAGCGGGTGAAGAAAACCCAGCACAATATCAGTTCAGTAAGTTCTCCACGGCACTAATTATCCTTTCCCACAAACGGGCTACATGCCTGTTTTCAGTTCTTTTCTCAGCAGGTTGCTTTTCATCTTTTATTCTTCATGGTCCTGAGAGATGATGTCATCAACCATCAAAGGTCTAACTTCCAAAATAAAGGGACAGCTTTGTTCCCCTTCAACCTGAAGCTCCATTTCATTTCACTTAGAGCAGCAGAAAGAAGACATGGGCCATTTTAATAAAATCTAGGATTATGTTTCATCTTTTGGAACAGAATTTTATTTTACAGAGAAAGGGCACCTTGAATATTTTCCCACATCTTGAGCAAAGGAATTGTACCCCAAATGAAATGATCAAAGGGCTCAGTATGTTTATATGATAGCTGAAGTGGTATAGATTTATTTTTTTAATGTAGCACCAACTTGTTTTTGTCCTGTGTCAATCATATTTCTGAGCCTTTCCCAGACACAGCTCTGTGCCCATATTTCTGTTTTCTGACCTTATTTCCCCTCTACTTTCTCAGCAAAGAAAATTATATTGATTGAGTATAAATTGTAAGATCTTACCCTACGGTGTTTTTGACTCTGGGGAATGGCAGACGAGGTGTTTAGTGTTGTAGGGACAATTTCTCCCATTTACTGCTGGGCATGAGCAACAGATAATTCTTTTCCTTCCAGGAGGGGGTTGCATTTGAGTGCATTTCATATGTTTAGTTTCTTGCCATTTCATATGTTTAGTTTCTTGCCATGGGTGTGAAAAATGATTCTTTCCTTGGCATTCATTCCCTGCTCCATCTCTTCACCTCTAGTCTTGGAGATACAACCTTCTAGAACTTTCCTTTAAACCGTTCAAATAGAGCTGCTTTCATGACATGCATGGGGGCTAACTCAGAATTGGGTAGTGTTCCGAGCATGTGACTAGGTGGTGATTTCTATTGGAAAAGGAACTCCAGGAGGGGCAAGGAAAATTATAAAAACTGTGCGGAGCATGAGTGCTGTCAATCTTTGTGCCATAGAGGAAGTCCTGTCCCGAGGATAGTATCTAGAGAGAGGAATTTGGAGGCCGAGGTCTGAGTTAGAGTGAATGACATTTTGTTTGTTTAATGGGAATCTGAATCAGGCGCCACTTGATTCTGGCAGAGAAGTTAGTTTGGGAAAGATGTGTAAAGTGTTACATTCCTTCTCTCTGCAATGACAGTGTTTGAAATGCACCCATCACTGTCACAGTTACAAATGTTCAACAGTATGTACGATGTCTAGTCATTCCTCTACAGGAAATGACTGTGTATTTTTATGAAGAGTCTTGAAAAACAAAAATGTTCATTTTTAGTTATGTTGGACTTTTCCTCCTAAGAAAAATCACAGAAAACAGAGCAGTATGTCATCTTTTCTCCCTGAGTCTTTTCTAGCAAACAATAAATGCATAGGTCTGTGTCTCTGAGGCTGGGCCATAACCGTAACCCTCTGCTTAATATTCAAATGGAAACTTGGCCTTTCAAGATTAGCCCGATCTGTCAAACCAGGAGGTGATTTTCTAACATTTAAACATCCCGACATTTTCCACCTCCGAAGACAAGCCTTTTTGCTATTAGCTCTCTGTGCTAAGATCTGATTTTGAATTTCATTTAGAGGAAACCTGTCTGAGATAGATGGTATCTGAGACTTTGAGGGACCTAGATTTCAGCTTTAAGCATTACCGAGTGATTTCTAAGATGTATTTGGTGGAGATTTAAATCTCAGTTAATTTCCAGTGTGCACTCTTTGTTCTTACATAGGTAGGTTCTCTCTGCCCAGGTCCTGTCTTCTGTGAGTTTTAGTTACAAAGATGCCACCTAAAAGGGAAGCTCTTGCCTGTTTGTTTTCATGCCCTATGCATTATCATTTTCCAGTTGATTTTCCTCTAAATAGATCTAGCTGAAGGGGTGATTCATGGATGGAATGACTGTCAGGATACAGGGTGTGTTAGCGACTTCTTTCCGTGGTATGACCAAATATCTGACAAAAAGCCACTTAAAAGAGCAAAGATTCTTTTTGGCTCATGGTTTGAGGGACTATAGTCCATCATGGCGGGGAGCACTTGACTGTGGGCTGCTGCATGGCCGGGGAGTATGGTGCCTGCAGGTGACCAGAACCAGGTTGCCTATAATTCTAGTCTGCAATCCCCAACTGGACCAATTAATTACTCCCCATGTGGAAAGGTTTCCCAGATTTCCAGGACAATGCCACCAGCTGGCAGAAGATGTGAAGACACATGAACCTCTTCCCTTTCTCTTTTGTTGTAGCCACATTTCCTTTTTTTCTTGTTCAATTTGATTACATCTGTGCTTTCAATCAAATGTCAATATTTGCAAGACTCTGAGGCTAAGTCAATTAGATTTTTGCCTTTAAGTACATGCTAAATTCTAATTAACACATTAATAAATAAAACTGTTTCTCAGACAGAAAATAATAAATTATTATATTACAATAATTTCTAAGGCATTTTGTATATATGCTTAATTATAAAGCTTTTGGTCAGAATCAATGTTTTTATATTAATTGAAGAATGCTTATAGTGAGGGATAAATGTGAATTATTTGTACTTCAGGATAAAGAAAGCATGAGAAAATATAAGAAATTGTTTCTTACTAAAGGGAATATAATATTGGAAGAAAAATTCAATTATACAGTGGCAACAATAGAAGAAATCTAAACTATTTTAAGCTTTGGATAGAATAAATTAACTACATTTTAAAATAAATTATTCAGGTAAAATACAAAGAAGGAATTAAGCATGCAGCAGCCATTTCAGATCCTCCTGAGCTAAAGAGAGCTAAAGAAAACCAGAAGAACATCAGCAGTTTGGTCATATTTCCTCCAGTGCTTTTCTGTGGTATTAAAATACCACACATTATGGGAGCACAGCATTGGCACAGGTGAAGTCTCATTATAATGAGTGCCACTGTGCGGTCCTTCCTTGGAAGTGGAGATAGCATTCCATTCTGCTTTGGCTCCTCCACGATGTGCCTCCTAGACATATTTTTAAAATGATGGTCTACTCTGTGCTCTCAGGGGGATTCAGTGAGTGAGACAGACTACAAGGTGTAGCACAATTAATAAAAGCCCAGAGACAGATATTGGGGTTCAACCTGAAGGTCAGAAAAGCAAAACAGACAGCTACTGGCTCTTACCTCACTCTTAGTCTGAAATGGCGATCCTGCCTCCAGGAATCTCATAATGAGATTGTGTGTGTGTGAGCTGTCTCCTCCCATTTTATAATCCTCTCTAGTGCTGGGATTAAAGACATGAACCACTACTACCTGGTTTCTATG
>LOJH01025372.1:8059-19208 GCA_001685095.1 Ellobius talpinus
ACATCAGGGGCTGGAGAGATAGATGATGGCGTGTACTGCTCATGGTGTGTACTGTTTATGGTGTGTACTGTTCATGGTGTGTACTGTTCATGGTGTGTACTGTTCATGGTGTGTATTGCTCATGGTGTGTACTGTTCACGGTGTGTATTGCTCATGGTATGTACAGCTTTTTTAGAGGACCAGAGTTTGACTCTCAGCACTCACACCTGTTAGACCATGACTGCCTGTAATTCCAGCTACCTGGGATCCAATAACTTTTGCTTTTCATGAACATGCACGCACACACACACGAGAGAGAGAGAGAGAGAGGGAGAGAGAGAATAATAAAAACATCTTTAAATTTTTGTGTCTCTTTGTATTTCTGTGTGGTATTTTCACTTAATTTACGTTTGTCAACCTTCCAGATTACTAATTTTCTCTTTATATGTGTCTAATCCTGTATTTAAGTGTGTGTGTGTGTGTGTGTATCTCGGTTTCACTTCCTGTTACTATGAGAAAATACTCCAACAAAAGCAGCTTAAGAAACAAAGGGTTTACTTGACTCTCAGTTCCGGGAGACAGTCCATTGTTGCAAGTAAGTCACACTGAAACTGAACTTTGTAAGATCTTTATGGTCTCTTGTATTTTATTTTTTTTGTTTCAAAATTTTCCATCTATAATTCTAATACTGAATTATCAGCAAGGACCTGTGTTGCACCCTCAAGCCCCCCAGAGGCCCCTGGGCACTTGTTTACCTTCCACTCCAGGTGTAGCCCTTGACATTGGACTCCCTTAGGCATTTGACTTTAAAGGACCCTGGGATTTTTGTCTTCTCGTCTTGTGTAGCCACCTGAAAGGAAGCACCCAGCACCCAGAGCTTGACAGAGGTGTGCCAGGTGAAAACTGTTTCCGACACATTCATTCAGCAAGAGGCAGCTTGTGCTAGTATCAACTTCACACAATGCACAATCACCTGGGAAGGAGGGCTCCGTGAGAGACCGTCCAGATCAGAGGGGTCTATGTCTGTGCAGAGACAGACTCGCTTGTTAGCTGAGCCAGCCCACTGTGGGCAGCACCATTTCCTATGCAGGGGATCCTGCACTGTGTAAGAGTGGAGGACGTGGGCTGGACAGATGGTTCAGAGGTTAAGGGCACTGGCTATTCTTCCAGAGGTCCTGAGTTCAATTCCCAGCAACCATATGGTGGCTCACAACCATCTGTAATGCGATCTGGTGCCCTCTTCTGACCTGCAGGCATACATGCAGACAGAATACTGCATAATAAATAAATAAATATTTAAAAAAGAGAGTGGCGGATGTGAGAAGCATGCAAGCATTTGCGTGTTAACTCACTGCCCGGTGCTCTTGACTGCACATGTCTTGTAACCAACTGCTTCACGTTCCCAGCAAGGTACTTCCCTGCCATGATGAACTGTCCCCTGGATTATGACCCTTTGCCCTGTAAGTCACTTTTGCTGGGTTATTTTAGCATATCAACAGGAAGTAAAACTTAAACCCAAAAGCTCCTGCTTCTTTTATAGGTTGCTCTTTAAATCATGGCAGCTTTTAAAATGTTTTAAATTTTCATCTTTGATTGTTTTATTCATTGTGTTAGTTGTTTTGATTTCAGGAATTATTCAAGGTACTTAATTTTCCATTTTGATGGAAATATAATTCTGGGCTCTTTAAGCACCATGTTTTTTAAATATAAAGTTATTATCTTATCTGCTCTTCTTTGTTAGCATTTTGATTTGTGTGCGCGCACGCATGCGCGCACACACACATCACACACATCTGGTATTGGTGTTGACTTCTGATTTACAAGGAGAGGCTATGAGCCTCTAATTAACAAGCTTGTGAGAAAGCCTTTTCTCCTGAAAAATGAAAGCTTTACTCAAAGGATTCTAGTTAATGGAAATGTTTGACTGTTTTCTGGTGATAACACTGAAGGTTGGGAATAGTCTTTAAACGTGAGATTAAATACAAAATGTGAGTGAAAACTCGGGTCTTTAACCTTACACCTGCACCAAATCGCAGCGCCCACCTCCTCTGCTTCACCAATCACAGAATCGCCTCTCCATCGTGTTGATTAAATAGCTTGCAGATTCGCCAATCTCAACGTTTTGATGTGGACTTCAAGACGGTGTCACTCAGACTTTTCAAGGGTTGTCAGGTAAACATCGTGCACGGGATATTTTTTTCTGTCACCCAGCTCCGTGTTCTCGAGTTTCCCTCTTTGTTGCTGATGTTATCAGATGTTCTTCTCCTGTCCATCACGAGGTTAGTAATAAGACCCAAGACTGGCAGGCTATCGTCAAAACCTCCTCCCTCCTTTTCCCTTTGTCTCTTCTTCCCTCCCTCCCTCCCTCCTTCTCTTTCTTTCTTTTCTTTGTTAGTTGTACAACTCAAGAATGTTACCTGGGGCCTGGAGAGACGGCTCAGCAATTAAGAGTGCATACTATGCTAGCGTGAGGGTCTGAGTTCAATCCCCAGCACCTACATCAGGCAGATCACAATCATCCAAAATTCCAGCTCCAGGGATCTGACACGCCCTCTTCTGGCCGCTGTGGGCACTGCATTCTCATGCAAATACCCATGCATAGTTATATACATAATTTTTTAAAAAGTAAGAGGGGGGATGGAGAGATGGCTCTGTGGTTAAGGGTACCTACTGCTCTTATGGAGGACGTGAGTTTGGTCCCCAGAACCCACATTAGGCAGGCTGAAACCACATGTAACTCTAGCTCCAATGAATCTGAAGCCTCAGACTTCCAGGGGCACCTGTGCTCAAGTTCACATACCTACCCACCCCCACATAATTAAAAAAAACAACATTAATTGCATGAATATCATGTATGGGGATGTACGTGTGTGTATGGTCATGCATGTACAAGTATGCATATGTGTGTGGAGGACAGAAGTCAAATGTGAATGTTAGTTTTTAATGAACAGCTATTTGTTTGGTTGTATGAGTATAGACACAGGTGTGTATTCCAGTTTGTCTGCCTGTGTATGTATGAGGAGGCCACAGGAGGGCATTGGGTGCCCTTCTCTGTCACTTTCTGCCTGGCACTTTGATGCAGGATCTCTCTCTGAACCTTTGACTTGTACTTTCTTGGTTAGATTGGAAACCAGCAAGTTCCAGCGATGCCCTGGTCCCTGTTTCTCTTGGAGACGGTGTTGCAGGATCCCCGGGACACCTGGGAGCTGGTGTCATAGGGTGTCCGGGACACCTGGCTTGCTTTGTAAATGCTAGGATCTGAACTCTGTGGATGTAATTAATGTCACTAGATGCTTCAAGTTCCTGCCGCTCTGATGTCTCTTGCAGCGATGGAATTGTGAGCAGTGCTCTTAACGTCAGCTCCATCTCACCTGCATCTACTGTACTTCTGGTCTCTTCCTGTTCCAAATCTTAGCCAAAGGAGGCCGGTAAGCCCTAACCTGTCCCTGGGACCCTGGGATCCAAGCATGCTACCGCACCCTGTCTCTAATGTGGGCGCTGAGGACTGATTTCAGGTATTCATGCTTACATGGCGAGCATTTGACCCACTGAACCGTCTCCCTAGACCAGCGCTTAGCTTCCCTTAGGTGAGGCACAGAGTGGGGCCCAGCCAGCGGTCGGAGGGTGCTCGGAGCCAAAAACATCACAGTGCTCTGAACCTCTTTTCTTTGGGCCACTCTGTCTATCAACGGCTCGAGCTTTTTAGGGGACCAGAGTGCAGGCAAATGGGGTGTGGCCCCTGCTGAGGCTGGGAACTGAGCCGTGGTCCCCAGGGGTTAGCTGTGCTACCAGGTGGCTGCGTGGTCCTGGAGAAACCACAGCCAGCGCCTGCAGGAGGTTTTCTGTGTTCTCATCTCCACCCCTCAGAGGCAGGCCCAGCTCCGAGGTTTTTCTCCAAAGCATTTTCTTCCCTCCAATTAACTGTTCATAATAAGAAAGAGCGAAACCAAGCGATTTAAGTAATAATCTCTCATATTCAGTACGCCATTAACAGCCATCTAGTGTTTCCTTCGCCTTTTAAATGAGCTCTGGTTCTGATGCTCAGTTCTTCTGTGCACAAGCTTTTATCCTCCCTCCCTCCCTTCCTCGCTCCTTCCTTCTGCTCCTCCCCACTCTTTGAGTTTCAAGGTGCTAGCATTTTTTTGTGGAAGCAGCTGCACATCTCTCACCTAATAGCTTCTGTCCCATTTAACATGAAACATGTGTTAATTAATTAAATTTTTTTTTATGAGACAGGGTCTCATGCAGTTCAGGCTGGCTTCACTCTCAGCACGTGTGAGAGGATGACCTTGAACTTCTGGCCCTCTCTGCTTCCACTTCCTGAGGGCTTGGATCACAGACGAGTTCCACCACGCCTGGTTTTTGCAGCACTGGGAAGTGAACCCAGGGCTTTGTTCATGCTGGGCAAATGCTCTACTAAGTGAGCCATGTCCCTAGTTTCTGTGGGTTGACTTAGTAGGAACTCCAGGCTTGGTTTTGAGAGATTTGGGGAAGCTTTTAGTCTCTGTCCTGGACCAGCTTTTAGCCTAACCGGGTTGTTTATGGACAGGCAGGGTGTGGTGTGTATCAGGGCCCATGATGTAGGATAGGCTTGGAGCCCAACACAAGTCAAATGTGCAGCTGGGAGGTGGTGGCGCATGCCTTTAATCCCAGCAGGATTGAAGGAGGAGACAAGTGCATCTCTGTGAGTTTGAGGCCAGCTTGGTCTACAGAGTGAGTTCCAGGASAGGCTCCAAAGCTACAGAGGAATCCTGTCTCAAAAAACCAAAAGGAAGAAAGAAAAGAAAAAAGAAGTCAGATGTGGAAAGAGATGGCTTAAATTAGCAATGTTAGTGTGAGGGGAGGGAGGGAGGGGGAGGTGGCCCCAGTGGGCGCTGGCAGAATCTCAGCTGTGGATTTGTGTCACGAGAAGAGCGTGGGACCCATCTTACAGAGGAAACCGAGCAGTTCTGAAGGTTAGTAATTGATCGACAGCTTCACAGAATCTGAAATCATGAAGGAGCAAGCCTCCAGCCACACCTCTGAGGGACTGTCTAGATTTAGGTCAGCCCCTGAGAGTACCTGAGATTGAATCAGTCGCAGTGAGAAGACCCGTCCCACAGCGAGCAGGGCCCTTCCCTGTCTGGGACCCTGGGCTGTGCTAAGGCAGAAAGGAGCAGAGCAGCAGACACTCACCTTCTGTTTTCCTCATTGTGGGTGTCATGTGACATCCTTCACACTCCTGCTGCCCTGACTGCCCTCCCCCACGACAGACAACAGACAAACCCTTTCTTCCTCCAGTTCTTTTGTCAATATATTTAAGTAAATGAAATAAGACAGTCATGTTCCATTCAAGTGTCAGGTCACCTAGGTTGGTTTCTTTCAAGTCTGCTCTGTCGGGCTATGTGTGTGTGAGTGAGGGACCCTCATCAGACACAGATTTCCAGACTTGTGGCTGGGGTACAGCAGCAGGGGCTATATCTTTGTGCCACGGAGGCTTTGAAAAACTGGTTACTCCACAGGGGCCGGGTTGCAGCCCTTCCTATGCCTGTCAACTCCCTGATGGTGGATGATGGGCCCAGGAAGGACAGGCCAGGAAGTGAGAGAGGGGCTGAGCAGCCAGGAACAAACAAGCGGCCCCCCTACAACACAATGCAGTGTGGAAAGTGCATACACACGTATCTCTCTCACACACAGAGAGCATCATAATAAACTTTAAAATTTTAAAATATTATGCTTAAGGATGATGGATGTAGCTCAGTTGGCAGGGTGTTGCCAATGAAAGACCTCTGGAGTGGGGAGACTCTCACTCAAGTCTCGGGATAACACGATTCCCCAACAACTCACGAGAGACCTTCCTTGCTGCAATCACATGAGGTTTATTGACAGGACAGGAACCAGTGTGTTGGGGCCAAAACTCATTTCCCACGCAGGGGTAGAGGAGTTCGACCCCGAGTAGCTGGGAGAAGGAGTATTTAAGGGAAGAAACCATAACCCAGTAATCCAAAGGGGGTAGGGAGGGCGTCATTGAAAATTCCAAAAATACCAGTGATGATCACAAGGGGGCAACTCCCCATTTCTCAAGATTATTCTCAAGATTATAATCTAACTTTATGGTCAGTTCGTTTCTGAAACAGAGGCACTGAACTGGTTAACCTAGAATTTTGGTTCTTCTCTCCCTGCTAGATTTTTTGCTCTATTTTTTCCTGCTAAAGGGGTCTGAATTTATCCAGGTCTTTCACCTAGCGTGTGTGAAGTCCTGGGTTCGAGTCCTGGTGCCACATACACGAGTGTGGTGGTGCATATCTGCAGTCCTAGCAGTACAAGGTTATCCTCAGGTACTTTTCAAGTTAAAGGCCAACCTGGGCTACATGAGCCCTTGTCTTAAAAACGAAGTTATGCTGGAGATGTTGAAAGACATCTGCTTCACTGCCGAAATGGAGGATGGTGGGAGAGAGTAGACAAACTGGAGGTCTAGTGGGCTTGGGGAAGGTTGAGAAAGATTCCTTCTTTCTCTGCCTCCCACAGAAGCTCCCGTGAGAGCCATGCTGTGTCTTAATACTGCTGTGGCAATACAATGGCAGATCAGAAGAGAAGGCATCAGGGGTGAGTACGGAAGACATTACAGAGATAGTGTGCTGCCCTGTGATACTCAAAACATGTTTATTCCTTGAGCATTTCATGCACTTGTAACATATTTGGTCACAGTCACCCCTCACATTCACCAACTCTTCCCTGGCCCCTTCCTGCCACATCCCCTCCCAATTTCACCCTCCTCTCCTCCTTCTTTTGGTCATTTTCTTAATAATACATCGAGTCTTGGTGCTATCAGTGTGCTCACAGGTGTAGGACCAACTACAGGAGCATGGGCAGCCTAGCAGGGGTCAACCTCTGAAGAAAACTGGCTCTCTCTGACCCAGCAGGAATTGCTCTGTCATCAAGTGATAACTCAAGGCTGAGAGAGAGCAGGAGGAGGGACTTCCAGTCAGCCTGTCTGAGACCCTAATCGTCCTGCTGCTGCCCTTGGACCTGAGTTTTCGGATGTTTCTGCTTGTGTACATGAGTCACCGGATTCACTCCCAGATGCCGTTAAATTTCCCCCAGGAGTTCTAGCAGTCAAGTGTGTTTCTTCCTGTCACTGCAGCTCAGCTCCACTGTGTTCCCTAAGGAGTGGTCCCCAAGGTATGATGTCATGGCAGGACACTGAAGAAAATAATTGGTGTGTGTGTGTGTGTGTGTGTGTATGTGTGTGTGTGTGTCTGCTTGAGCACCCGCGCATGCGTCCTCACGTGTGCACTCCAGAGGCCCACTTTGTGCGTCCTCCTCTATTGCTTCCCTCCTTGTTTGCCCACAAAGAGTCTGTCACTGTGCTCAGAACCTGCCTTTGTGGCTAGGCTGGTGGACCAGCAAGCTCCTGGTTCCTCCTGTCTCTGCTGGGAGGGCCCTGGCCTTGATGCACCCGCTTTTATGTGCTGCCCCTTTAAGACTCCACCTCCCCCACCTCCCCAGTTAGGGCCAACAAAGAAGAATAAAGCCAGAGTACACTGAAGAAATATTTAAAACCTATTTAGCATGGCAACAAGTTTATTGTGATTCCTAAGCTGATTATATCCCTTTTGACTTCTAGCCAGTCCCTTCACCGGGCTTCCATATAGACTTGGGCATCTAGCTCAGCCCCAGGCTGGCTGCATGCCTGTCTGTCTGCATAGGCCCAGCTCTCTTCCTCCAAGCAGCTCTTGCCTCTCTGGCTCTTGCACTGATGGCTAGCCCGGTGCAGCAACTTCGTTAGACGCTGGTGCAGTGGGCATAGAGAATGTGTGTGTGCTGGGAGGTGGCTCAGCAGGTAAAGAGTGCTTGCTGTCTGCCTAAGCATGAGAACCAGAGTTCAAATCCCCAGATCCCACATAAAACAATAACAATAACAGTAAACAGTTGTGGTCACACATGTCTGTAATCCCAACACTGAAGGGGCTTTCTGGCCACCAGGCTAGATCCAGGTTCATCGAGAGATCCTGTCTGTACATGCGCACACAGGCACGCATGCCCGCCAAAGATGTGGAATGTATGTAGAACATTTACTTCTGTAGAGTGGGGCTGTGGTGCTAAGTAGATCATACATATGAACATGTGAGCGCTAGCTTTCAACGCAGCCACAGACACTTATCTTGCCTTTGTTCCTATGCATACTGTGAACCAATGAATCCATTGTTACCTGATCCTGTGATCATTTAAATCTCACAAATTTAGATGTTATCACTGAAGAACCAAGAGCAGCCTGGAGTCAAGGCTGGGTCTTAATTTTAATTCTGAATTCTGTGTCTATGAGTTTTGCGTCTACTCATCTGCTGGCCAGCTTCCTGTTGCTGTGACAGATAAGTAAGATACATCCAAGATAAATAACTTCAAAAGGAAAGGGGCTGGCAAGATGGCCTATCTGGTAAGGGTGCTTGCTGCTAATCCCTATGCCCTGAGTTTGATCCCTGGAGCTCACCTGGCGGAAAGAGAGGACAACTCCTGGGAAGAGGTCTTCTGACCTCTACCTGTGTGTCAGGTGTGGGTGAACATGCACACAAACAAAATAAATGGGTAAATAGTTTCTTTTCAAAGGAAGATCCTTTTTGTTCAGGGTTTGGAGGTCTCAGTCCACATTTCTTCCTACTGCTCTGGGCCCATGATGAGGAGGACACACAGAGACAAGCATGGCAGAAGAAGATGTTCATCTCAGGGTGGCCAGGCCGTAAGGAGTAGAGAAATGGAGGCAGCCTTCATGATGCTCTGTGTTAGTTACTTTCCTTGTTGCTATGACAAAACACCCAGCAGCAGCAACTTGAATACAGTTGGCTGTGGTGGGGAAGCCGTGGTGGCTGCGGCTCTGCCTGTGGCAGCAGAAACTCACAGCATGGCTTGGCACAGTCCTGTAGATCAGCAGGCAGAGGGAGTCCCGACTGGAAGCCGGTTGGCTCTAACCCTGCAAGGCCCATCTCTTGGTCACCCGCTTCCTTAGCACCTGTGAACCAAGTGTCCCAACGTGGAGAGCCTGTGGGGACATTTCACATCCAGACCACAATATATCCCTAGCCACCTGCTTTCTCCAGCTAGACCCCATCTCCTGAAGGTCCCTCACCTCTTAGCGGTGTCATGGCCTGGGACAAAGCCTGCAACCTTGTGCTTTGGGGGGTCATTTAAAATGCAAACCATGAAAGGTGTATTAGAGCTCAAATAAGAGCCCAGCTGCACCTTGTTTAACCTTGTAGCGAGCAGAGAGAATGTTCATGCTGCCTCTGATTTACAGTAGGACAATATTGCCATTTTGGGTTTCTCTTTCCTCCGTTTTCTTAATGTGAGTGTGTGTGTGCTCATACATGTGTGTACACTTGCGTGTGCATGTTTGTGGAGGCCAGACATCAATGTCTCCTGTCTCCCTTAATCTCACTCCACCTTATCATTTTTTAAAAATGTTATTTTTGTGTGTGTATGTGCCATATGTGTGTGGGTATTGTGTAGCAATTTCCTTTAAGATAAAAATGTGTTCATCTTTGAAGGAAGCTCTTTAAGGCATGGGGTATTCTAAGAAGAGGTGAAGTAGTCCATCCTGTAGGGAAACTAGGAAATACACAACTCAAGAGTTTAGGAAGTCCCTGAAACTGACTAGATTCACTGGGCCCCTCCCTCCCTGAGCTTATAAAGACTCTAAGAACTGCTAAGAGACACCTTCAGACCAGACAAGATGAATAGCTGGAAGAAGCGGACACCAGACCAGCTGCCTGGAAGAGGCTCAGACCAACAGAGACACATGGAAAGGGCACCCTCCAACCTGCTGAGTGCCTGTAGGTTGTGCGGTATGCTCCAGGGTTCTAGCTTTCGTGAACCATTTATTGCTCATGTGCTGGGTTGGGCTTTTTGTAAAGGAACTGCCTTTGAATAATTTCTGTTTGTGGTAGTTTGAATGCGAATGGCCCCCATAGGCTGATATATTTGTATACTTTGTCCTCAGTTGGTCAAACTGTTTGGGAAGGATTAAGAGGTGTGGCATTTTTGGAGATGTGTGTCTTGGGGGGTGGGCTTTGAGGTTTCAAAAACTGGCTCCATTTGAGTGTTCTCTCTCTCTCTCCTCTCTCTCTCTCTCTCTCTCTCACACACACACGTAGATCAAGGTATAAGTTCTCAGCTACTGCTACAGTGCCATGTCTGCCTGCCTGCTGCCATGCTTGCTATCATGCTGGTTAGGGACTCACTCTGTAAGACCCTGTAAGTCCCAAATAGACTTTCTCTGTAAGTTGCCTTGGTCATGGTATTTTATCACAGCAATAGAGAAGTAGTTAAGACAGGAGTTGGTACCAGGGAATAGGCTACTGCTGTAACAGGCTGGACCATGCTGCTTTTAGAGGAACGTGAAAGACCTTGGGACTTTGGACTAGGAAAACAGCTGAACACTGTAAACAGGAACTCCTTACCCATGTTCTTGTGACTAACCCCTGTCCATCTCGTCCACTTGCCACGTTGAGCTTCAGTGAACACTAAACAGGAACTCCTCACCCATACTCCTGTAACTAACCCCTGTCAAACTCATTGACTCACCAGGTTGGATTTCAGTGGTATTCTTACTCTGGTTTGTTGTTGATAGTGGATGCCTGCGGTTGCCAGAGTAGGGTATCAGATTCATGGGAGCTGGAGTTACAGACAGTTGTGACCCTGTGGTGGGGTGTTGGGAACCAAATGTAGATCCCTTGGAAGAGCAGCAAGTGCTCTTAACCACTGAGCCATTTCTCCAGCCCCACTGTCTTGTTTTGTTTTGTTTTGTTTTTGGAGACAGGGTCTCCCACTAAACACAGAGTGCATGGATTTGGCTAGACTGGCTGACCAGCAAGTTTTAAGGACCCCCACCCCATCTCCGTCCTTCCCAGCACTGAGCTTAGAGATGGGCAGTGCTTGCACCTGCCTTTTTAGTGTGGGTTCTGGAATTTGCACTCAGATCAGTACTACGCTGTCTGAACCATCTCCCCAGCACCTCCCACTTGAATTTGGGGTTTCTGTAAGATAATTTCTTCCTAATCCTTCTGGTGGTGCTCGGCATCCTGACCCCATCTCCCCAGCACCTCCCACTTGAATTTAGGGTTTCTGTAAGATAATTTCTTCTTAATCCTTCTGGTGGTGCTCGGCATCCTGACCCCATCTCCCCAGCACCTCCCAC
>LOJH01025374.1:6357-20571 GCA_001685095.1 Ellobius talpinus
TGGGAACTCCTTCAGCCAATAGCCTTTAAGATACCAGCCCACTTTGGGCATGGTATCATGTACTATAAAGGTGGACAAAAAGCATGCACTAGCCTCTTGGCTGCTGGATTTGGTTCCAGTTCCCAGCACATGCAGAGGACTGTGAATTGCTGCTTTTTCTGTGACTTTATTCCCAGATAAATAAACCTTTGTTATACTCCATTTCAGACTATTGCGGAACATTTTTTTTATGCCAGCACAAGGTCAGTCACCTGGGACCCCCAAGTGCTTGCGTCTCCCTGTTACGTTCTGAACATTTGTGTCCCATCCAAACCCAGATTTTGACTTGCAGTTGACAAAACCATATGTTGACATGATGGTATGTAGATTCTGGGCCCTTAGAGAAAGCAGTCTTCATGATGGAATTGGCTTCCTTAAAGGGAGGCTCAAGGATGTCCTGTAGCCCTTCTGCTCTGGAAGGGACAGTGAGCAGCAGCAACTGCAGGAGTGGGCCATCCCCTGCTAATCACCAAACCACCATGATCTTGGACCTTTCGGCCTCTGGACCTTCAGGAAATCAGTTCCTAGTATCTGTAAACCCCTAGTCCTTGCTCTTTTGTTGTAACAGTTTGTATGGATGGAGACAAACATCATGGGCCCTGGGGACTCACCTGGGATAAATGCTCAGGTGTGCAGCATGGAGCTCTCCCAGTGGAATGCTGGCACTTGTTTTCATGTTCCCTATCCTCACTGAGGTTGGAAAATGGTGGGGATGGACAAATACCCTCCTGGGTACTTGAGATATATTAAAAGAAAACTAACTTTCTTTCTTTTTATTTTACATGCCAATCCCTGTTCCCACTTTCTCCCCTCCTCCCATTCCCTCCATCTCTCTCCCCCCATTCACTCCTCAGAGAGGGTAAGGCACATTGTTTTGGGGAAATTCCAAGCCATACTATATTCAGACCGAGCAAGGTATCCCTCCAAAGAGAATGGGTTCCCAAAAAAGCCAGTATAAGCAGTAGGGATAAATCCTGGTCCCACTCAAGTGGTCCTGCAGTCTGCCCCAGCCATACAACTGTCACCCACATACAGAGGGACGAGTTTGGTCCTATGCTGGTTCCTTCCCTGTACGGCTGGAGTTGGTGAGCTCCCACTAACTCAGGTAAACTGTTTCAGTGGGTGTCCCCATCATGGTCTTAATTGAGGTATGTTTTTTAAAGCACAACCAGAATAATGTAGCCCAAACTGACCTCAAACTCATGGGGACCTTGCTTTAATCTCTTAAGTGTTGAGGTTATAGCCAGGTTATAGGAGGCACGGAGGTCCTTGTTCCCAAAGATAAGCACTAGAGGAACCTGGAATGTTAGCACATTCAAGGAAAGGAATGTAAAACCTATAATCCTCTCAGAAGGCTGGGAGTGGTCAAACATTCTAGCCTGGTGACTTTTGTACTATCTGTGTGGTGGGAGACCACACTGGACTCTCCCAGACCTCTATCATACACTTGTTTGTCTCAGTAAACCTATGGAAGCCATCTTTGTAAAGGAAGGTGTCAAGGTAATTTACAAAGTGTTTCAATGTCGTCACATCTGATCTTTATTTACCTTCCTTTGTTCCTCGAGGAGATTTATGTATGTTTTATTGTACACACAGGATTGGCTTAATTATCACCAGGTATGCCGTATAGTTTTATGCCATCTTGACAGGAACGAAAGTCATTTGAGGGGAGGGAGTTACAACTGACAAATTGTCCCCATAAGATCAGGCTGTAGGCAGGCCTGTAGGGCATTTCCTTAATTGATGATGGAGGGGGAAGGGCCCTGCTATTGTGCGTGGTGCCATCCCTGGGCTGGAGGGTCCTGAGTTCTGCAGGTTGAGCAAGACATGTGGGGAAGTCAGTACACAGCACCGCTCCATGGTTTCTATATCAGCTCCTGCCTCCGGGTTCCTGCCCTGTTTGCATTCTGGTCCTGACTTCCTTTGATGATGAACAGTGATGTGGAAGTGTAACCCTAATAAACCCTTTCCTTCTCCACTTGCTTTTGGTCATGGGGTTTCTTCACAGTAATAGAAACCCTAACTAAGACACCAGGAGAGTTTTCATCAAACTGCGTTATGCTTAAAAATGCCTAAAAGAAACTACTTGGAGTTGAAATCTCCTAGTTTGAACCAACACTGGTTACCTAGTTGTGCTGACCTGAACTGCCTTCTTGCCTCCTGTGGTTTGTTACTCCTCTGGTTGTGGTAGGCACAGAGACCCACGTCTCACCACGCACCACTGCTCCCAGCCTTTTAATGTGGTCTTAAGCTCTTTTTGCTTCCCCTGGTATCTCTCTCTTCTGAGTTTATTAATTGACCTGAGGATCATTTCTTGATCTGGAAAGTCTAGACACAGGTAGCCTCAGCTAAGAAGTGTACTGCTGTGAGTAGCAGCAGGGGTGTCGGAGGGAGGCTGCCTGGAGGAAATCCCAGTGTGCCTCCTGAGGCATCTCTGGGCCATAATTCCCTAATCTGTAAAATATGGAAATACTCATACATGGCTCCAGAGTTCTTCTGGAGTTTGTGTGTATGTATACTGTGTGTGTGTGTGTGTACACACATACATATATATTACTTTACTTTAAGCAATGGTTGAGACAATGGTGCAAAGTGTTTAACAGTAACTTGTTGAGCCTTCAATGGGTTGAATCACTGAAAATTAGGCAGTGAGCAAAGCCAGACATTTGTTGATGTGATGGCCACATTCTGCACTGGAAGAAGCTGTGAATCTAATGAACAGGCAAGAAAATAACATAGTATTAGATAATACAGAGGGTATAAGAAAGGGATGAATGGTGGAGAATGATTTAGTCTGAGTGGTAGAGACAGCCTCTTAGGAAGATGGTACTGAATGGGAAGGAGCAACCCTGTGAGGCTGCGGAAGGAGCCTCACCGGCAAAGGGACCAGCCTGTACCACATGCAGGCGAGGGAGATGCTTGGCATGTATGCAGAACATGAAGGGCATTGTGATGAGAGTACAGGGAATGAGAGGGTGTGTGTAGGGTCCTAGTAGGTAGGGTCAGGATGTGACAGATCTGGGGTACTTTATAATGGAAGGACTTCAGATGATCTCAGAAACATTCAGTGGTTAGCAAATGCTAATGTTAGTAAATGTCAGACAACTGACAATGATCTGATTTAGACTTTGGAAATCCTGCTCTGACTGTGCGATTTGAATAAAAATGGTTCCCATAGGCTCACAGGGAGTGGCCCTATTAGGAGGTGTGCCCTTGCGAGTGTGTCTCTGGGTGTGGGCTTTGAGGTTTCAGAAACTGAAGCCCGGCCCACACCACATCTGCCAGTGTGCCACCATGCTTCCTACCATGATTATTATGGCAGGAACCTGTAAGCCAGCCCCAGCCCCAGCTGGATGTTTTCCTTTACAGAAACTGTTTTGTCCATGGTGTGGCTGCCAGATGCAACAATCACCTAATTTGTTCTAGTATAATAAAAACTTTGGGAGTTAGAAATTAAGATAAAGACCTGAAAAATCCAAGGAAAGTGGAGCGATTGGCTGACCTTCTCTCCAGCAGCAGAAAGTCCCCCAGACTCTTCCTCCTCACTTCCCATCCTCTTTAGCCCCCTCTTAAATCCTCCAAAAACTTTATGGCTAATCCTGGTCATCCAATATCTGACTCTGTCCTTTGATTCAAGGCTGCTTTATTGACACAGTGGATTGGCTGTACAGACTGCCACGTGGATCATGGATTTGAAAGAAGGCAGACAACAGTGGAAGCAGAAGCCCAGTTAGGAAAAAAGACACATTAGTTCATGAGAACAGAATGAAGACTCCGGTCTTAGTAGAGTGTGACGGCATTGGAGTGGCTAGACACAACTTGGAGATAAAGTAGGTAGCATTTATTGGTGACTTCGTTGCCAGTAGTGAAGGCTGGGAAGTCTTAGGGATACCAGACTAAGGCTTTCAACTGATGTGTTGGGAATCTCCGCTAGGGTCTCCCTCCTGCCATTCCAGACTCTGCCCCTCAGAAAGCCCACCAAGGCCAGCTCCTCCCTTGGAGCTGCTCAAGACCATGCCTACAGGGTATTAAAAACCTGGTCACCAGACCTGCCAGGAATTGATTCCTCTCCTGTCTTTCCAAGACTCACCCGTGAGTTGCTTTGTTCTGTTTATTAAACCTGGGGTTTATTAATTCGGTCTGATTTGGCTTATTTCATCGGTGAAGGATACCCAATAACTGGGTATCCAAAACTTACCATAATGATTCCAGGTTCTTGTCACCATAAGATAAAGAATTCAGAGACAACACAAACTTAAGGAACCAGGGGAAGTTTTATAATGGTGAAATACACACTCTCAGAGCGAGTGTGAACATCTCAAGAGAGTGATAGCTGCCAGGAATCTGGGGACAGACTTCAATGGAAGAAGGAGGCAGGCAGGGGAAGGGGAGGAGTCTCAGGCATAGGTCTGCTTTTCTGAAATTAGGTCAGTTATCTTGGAAAGGTCAAGTCAGGTGACTACTGGAAAGTGTCATTGGTACTTGTCCTTTAGGATTGCCAGATGGGATGTATTAATTAAATGAGCGCTGGGAGCAGGCAATTTTGCAAAGCCAATGATATGGAGATCCCATTGTAATGAAGCAAAGTGCAGTGAGTTTGTCTGGCTAACCACGTTGCTGCCAGTTGGTTTCGGATGCTCCTGCTGCACCCCAGCTCTGAGGTTGCAGCAGCCTCAGGCTGCTATATAACTTGCCTCTCTCCCTATACCCGTGTAACCCACCTCAGTATAGATTGAAGATAAAAGGATACTGCCCTTACGTCTCTGACTTAAGCTAGAGTATGAATATCGATAATACTGATAGTTTAAAAATATATTTGTGTGACAGTGCTTGTGTGGAGGTCAGACAACAGCTTGTGAGAATGTAGGTCCCGGGGGTGGAACTCAGGTCCCTTGTTTAGTCGCCTCACCAGCCTGATCCTTTTTACTGTTATGGGGAAACTGAGAAATGAGTTGGGGATATCTACTTAAGGTATGCAAGATTTAAGTCCCTGTTGTCTTACTAAAGACATCACACAATCTAGGGGGAAAGTATAAATAGCAGTTGACCTTGAGAGCAAGGGAGGCTTTCTCATCTTAGGTAAACAAAGCTCAGAGAAGTGAGGCGCTAGATGAATCAGTGGCTCCCCAAGTCCTTGTCGTATCTATCCGTGAATGTGAATGAAATTCACAGATCACAGAGGGTGAATATTAGGGAGGACTTGTTACAGGCTCAAAAGTGAGCAGGGCTGACACACAGAGAGCACCTTGGTGGCCGGAGTGACTTCCTGGAAATTGGTCGCCACTTTTGAGCTGCTGGTCTGGGGGTTCTTAAAGGACTTCGGGGAGGTGAGCTGGCCAGCCCAGTTGGCTCACCAACTCTGTGTCCACCTGCCTCAATTTCAGTGTGTCCTTCCGTAGAGCTCCAAGGCAGTGGTGCTCATCTAGGTGAAATAGAGAGAATAAAGATAATATCTCAGAGCGGGAACCAGAAGCCCCTTTCTGGTCAAGACAAAACCAAGGCCATTTCCTGCCTCTATCTCTAAACTGCCAGACCAGTTTCTATCTCTTGTTTTCATCAAATATCTGAGGAGGGAGGGTGGAGAAAAGCAGGATTGGAAACAGGTCACATTAGCTTTGAGTTGGAGGACAGCTGTAGACAGTGAGAGACTCTAGACAGAAAGAGACAGGCCCCTGAACTTGGCCACTGGGTCATACTGATATTCAGAGGTTTAGCTGAGAGTGGTAAGTGTAGGCCACAAATGAGGAAGGAAGAACGTGAGATGGTTACAAGTCTCGCTGTTCTTTGTAAACAGAGAAACCAAGAGAACAAAGTATTTCAAAGAGGAGGGATTGGTCAAGAGCAACAGTGTTCGCTGTTGTAGAAAGGTTAAGGCCGTTGAATACTGAGAAGTGTCACTGGGTCTAGCAGCCAGAAGGATGCTGGTGACCTTTGGAAGCCTGGTTGCTATGGATGCAAAGAGATCTAGACTTTGTGATGAATGGGGTACAGAGAACCTTGGGAGAAGGCAGTGGAGTTGGTGACTGTGGTCTTTGGGCAGCTCTTTCATGATTGGAATAGGAAAGAGAAGGGTCAAAGAAAAACCTTTCTCCTTCAAGACAGAGAGAGCAAGGATAGCCAGCCTTAGCCCAGTCCAGCTCAGGCCAGCTCAGCTAATGGATCAAAGCACTGTAACCCAAGATGATCCAGAGACTCACTGCTCCTTTCTGCACTCTCCCCATCTTAGGAGGATCTTGGGGAGGGTGGCTCATAGCAGGCCATAGAAACCTATTTTAATACCAGTCAGAAGTAATATATTCATTTTATAAATCATTTGTGTATGGACATTTAATGTTAATGACCCTTTACCCCCCCAAGCTTTTGGAAAGCTTCAATCTTGTTTAATGAGATGCTTAAACAAATTTAACAGCATGACTAATTCTGTGGTCTAGTCACTAATTTCAGCGAGAAGTTTCTCTTTAGGAAAAGTTCATTTGGTATGCACATTCATTTGAAGTCTAGTTATAGATAATATAATTTATGGGCTGTGAGGCTAGAATATCCTCATCTAACAATGAGCTAGTCTGAGTCTGCAATTGTTTAGTCCCTTTCATTTCCTTAGGCAAAGCAGTTACTTAGAAAACCAAAGAACAAAAACATTGTGCTTGACTTCAGTTCCCAGTCCCATCCCCCAAACCCTCCCCAATGGTGAAACCTGCCCTGGCTTGCCTTCCGCACTCCACCCTGAAGAAACTGTTATTTCTAGACCTTTTTAGAAGCTCAACTGGTTAGTCAGAGGCATCCAAGTTCATTCAAAATGGCTCCCTCTTCAACATCCCTTCTGTGATACTCCACCCCTTCCCATAAAGACAGGAAGAGCAGGGTGGGGTGGGGGAGAAGGAGGAGAGGAAAAGAGAAAGGTAGATCTTTCTAAAATGCTGTCTCTACACACCTTAGTTCTGAAGACATAATATGAAGGTATTAAAGATAGAAAGAAATAAGTTGTCATAAACTTCACTTGGCTGCTGGAATTTATGAAGATCAAGTGATGAGTTCGCTGCTCACTATTATCATTACATTAAAGATGGGGACAATCATTGCTTCTATCTGAAGCCCCTCCGCCAATACATTCTCTGTTCATTGTCAGGAGCCTCCCTTTATCTGATCCCAAAGGGCAACTAACTCAGGCAAAGGCATCTGGTTGCCAATCTTAACAGCCTGTACCTGCTCAAATCCAGTACCCTTCTGACTGTCATATAAAATCTGCTTGCTTTGTGCCATTCTGATCACCGCCTCTACCCTGAGAGATAGTCTTGGCAGTTTGAGCCCCAATAAACCTTTCTTTCTTCCCACAGAATGGCCCAGTTTAGTGGTTTCATTGTGCCCTTGCTTACACTCACCGCTTCATAGTGTGGTTAATAATCATATCACACTTTTATATATGTACATATAAAATTTTATATAGTATTAATATATATATATGTATTTTTTATATATCACAACTTGGAAAGAAATAAAAGAGCTCCCTTTGACCTCTTGGTATTTATAAAGAATTTGGGATTTGTACCCTTGAAGCATCCTTTCTCCATGCCCTGGAACCCATTGTACCACAAAACAATGTAGCCGCCAAGCCTGGTTGGCAAGGAGGCTGAACCAGGAGGATCACATGTTCAAGTCCAATCTAGGTGCTTAATGAGACTTTGTCCCCAAACAGTACAACTACTTCCTTGTTCTCCTATTCTTTTCCCTCTCATTCCCCTTCTTTTCAAGACAGCTCTCACTATGTAGCCCTGGCTGGCCTGGAAGTCACCATGTAGACCAGGCTGGCTTCAAGCTCAGAGATCCAGCTGCCTCTGCCTCCTAAGAGTTCGGATTAGAGGTATATCGTTTTTAAAATTGTGGGGAAAAAATGGGGCTAGAGAGTTGGCTCAGGAGTTAAGAGGACTCAGGTTCAAGTCCCAGCACTCACATGGCAGCTCACAACTGGTCACACATGTACGTATGTAGACATACATGCAGGCAAAACATCCATACACACAATAAATTAATAAAATAAATTACAAACAGAAAACACTAAATGAATGACCACATTAGCTTCAGTGTCACAGTTTGTCATGTTCTCACCCTCCAAGGAGGGACAAGTATGAGAACTGCTGAGCACACTGCTGAGCAAGGCCAAGTTAATGATCCCCACAAAGCAGGTATTCAATAACTTTTTATCCGTGAAGACATCATATGTTAAGATAATGAGTGAGTTTCTTGATCTCACTAAACAGCAGGAACCCAATGAAATGACTTTAACAGCCCAAGTCAGTGATGCCACACTGTCCTCCATGGCTTACTGCGGTGGGTGAGGCGCTCACTCTCCACCAGGAAGAAAGTCCCCAACCCTACGAATCTACCAGATAAGCTCTCTGCCAGAGTGTCCCTGGGGTGGAGGCTGCACCGGGTGAAGCAGGATGGAGCAGATGACATGCTAGGCAGCTTAGTTCTGGGCTCTAGGACAGCTGGAACCCACTTGCAGCGGAGGTACAAAGGAACGCCAACTGGGTCAGGTCAAGTCACTGCCCAGCTATGGTGGCCTCCAGGTTCCCATCCAGGTTAAACAGGCAAAGAGGCAGAGGAGAGAAAGGAGTAGCCAGGGGGACCTGCCAGGCACTGTGCATAGGAAAACAGTGGCATAGGAAACAGAGTCAAGGGTCAGCATGAAGGAGAGCCCTAGAAAAGGGGTGTCCTGTGCAGCAGACTGGGAAAGCAGAGGAACGAACTGCACTTGGCCGGTTTAAGACCTTTGTACTGAACGTAATGGCTGTATCCTAGGGCAACAGCAGAGAAAACACGCGTTAGGCCTGGATTCCAGTCTCCGTCCCGACAACTGTTGACCTTTACAGTGTGGCCCATGTGTCTTCCTTGTCTTTCTATTCTCGGCTCTGAAGAAAACAGTTTCCTTTAAATCTCTCTCAGCCTGTGCTGATGACGTTTCCTTGCCTTAGGTCCTCTCCGGGGTTGTGGTTTTCTCTCTCCCCTTCTCACTTTCGTGAATAGCTCTTGTTGCCCTATATTACTAAGTGGCTGTCCCTGCAGTAACCCTGCCACTCAGGACATTCAAATGTCCTCTGCTCTCTATCTTCTCTGTGCAAATCTCCCCCAGCTTCTCTCAAGACCCTCATTTGGAGAAAGGGTCACGCTGTCTACTTATGTAACCCAGGCTGGCTTTGAACTCATGATCTTGCTGCCTTAGCCTCCTCTGTGCTGAGATTAGTCATGCACCTACTATACTGGGCCTCTTTCCTGATCCTTTTCTCTTTCATGGGGTCTCTACATGCTCAAAGTTCTACAAGCCAGCACTGTGTCTTAAGCACTGTGATCTTGGGCACACTGCCTGATCCCCAAACTCTAATATCCTCTCCTGTAGCAGGGGACAATGATAAAGACCGTGTGGCTGTTGTGATGACTCCAGAGTTGTTCTTTTACGATGGAGCTTTGGTTGGAAAAATGCCATTTATGGCTTTCTCATTACGATTTCAAAAACTATGTGACTTTCTTCGTTTATCATGAGGAGCACTGCTCCCTGATAATCTGTGTGACAAAAAAAAAAGTTAACAATCTGTCCTGGCTGGTTTTATGTCAACTTGACAGAAACTAAAGTCATCTGAGAGGAGGGAGACTTGACTGAAAAAAATGCTTCCATACAATCAGGCTGTAGGACATTTTCTTAATTAGTGGTTGATGTGGGAGAACCCAGTCCAATGAGGGTGGTGCCCCCCCTGGGCTGGTGGTCCTGAGTTCTATAAGAAAGAAGACTGAGCAAGCCCTGGGAAGCAAGCCAGTAAGCAGCACCACTCCATGGCCTCTGCCTCAGCTCCTGCTGATGTGGGATGTCTATCTGTACACTGTGAATATGTATTGCTTTTATTGGTTGATGAGTAAAGCTACTTTGGCCTATGGCAGGGCAGAATATAGTTAGGCAGGAAAGCCAAACTGAATACAGAGAGAAAGAAGGCAGAGTCACGGGAGATGCCAGAATCTGCTGGAGGAGAAAAATGTCAGAGCATCATCGGTAAGGCATGGGCCACATGGCGATACACAGATTAATAGAAATGGGTTAATTTAAAAGTAAGAGCTATCTAGTAATAAGCCTGAGTCATCGGCCAAATATTTATAGTTAATATTAAGCCTCTGAGTAATTTTGTAAGTGGCTGCTGGACTGGACAGAATGCAGAAAAGCCTCAGGTTATATCCTACCTCCAGGTTCCTGCCCTGTTTGAGTTCCTGTCCTAGCTTCCTCTGATGGTAAACAATGATGTCTAAGTGAAATAACCCCTTTCCTCTCCCAAACTTGCTTTTTGGGCATGGTGTTTTGTTGCAGCAATAGAAACGCCAACTATGACACAATCCTTTCTTTAATTCTGGAGCCCTTAGTCTGGAGAAAAAGTATATAGCCTGGATTTTAGCACACTGTTCATACCATGCTGATTCTCCAACAGGTGTCATTGAGGTAGGATAGAAAGTCAGGGATATTAAAGGGACATGAGACAGAGAAGAATCCTTTCTGACTTGGAATCTTGTTTATGTCCCTTGGTGACAAGACCAAATTGCTTGCAAAAGACTATAATTCATTTTCTGAGAAAAAATCTCACAAACAAGGTTATAAGCCGTGTTTACAGCTGAGACATCTGCCTTGGACTGGAACTTAGCTCAGTCTCCATAGTATTGGTCTTGCAAGCATAAGGCCCAAAGTCAGATACCCAGAATCTACTTTAAAAAGGGCTTGGATATGGTGGGCCTGTGGAGATTTTCTGGCTGGCAGGATCCAGGCCAGCGAGAAATCCTATCTTTAAAAACAAGGAAGATAGTGCCTGAGGATGGATCCCTGGGGCTATCCTCTGACCTCTACACAAATTCAAACACTTGTAAACACATATATCTACACACAGGTACACACACCAAACAGGCTTTGACATTGTGACCTACATAGTAAATCCTTTAATCTTTTGTGACCTGTGTTTCTCTTATCAACCTTTAAACATGGACAATATACCTCATAAACTATTTTATAACCCCATTTCCTAAAGAAAATTACTATAAGTCAGGTGTGACTTCTAGAAAGGAAAGGCAGGAAGACTGCAAGTCTAAGGACAGCCTGAGCTATAGGACACCATCTCCAAAATGAAAAGCAATGGATAGGTTTGGTATATAGGCATTTGGTTGGCAGAGAGAGTACTTGCCTAGCAAGAACAAGGGAAATGGAGGCAGAAGTTCAACATCCTTAGCTGCGTGGCAAGTTTGAGACCAGTCTGAGCTATGTGAAACCCTGTTTCCAAAAAAAGGAACCAATACTTGCGTGTATGTGTGTGTGTGTGTGTGTGTGTGTGTGTGTGTGTGTGTGCACGCGCACGCGCTTGTGAGACCTTCTCTCTTGAACAGCCTGTGGGCATTGTTGTGGTTTGAATGGGAATGATCTCCATATTTTTGAATACTCATCCCCAGTTTGGAAAGGATTAGAAGGTGTGGCCCTTTGGAGGAAATGTGTCCCTGGGGTTGAGCTTTGAGGTTTCACTAGGTCACTGCATTCCCAGTTAACCCTTTCTGCCCCCTGCTCTTAGATCAGATGTAGGTTCTCAGCTACTGCTCCAGCACTATGCCTACCAGCCTGCTGCCATTGTCCCCACCATAATGGTCATAGACTAACCCTCTGCCACCACGAGCCCCACTAAACTCTTGGTCATGGTATCTGTTCACAGCAACAGATAAGTAACGAAGACTGGCACCTTGGTTGTGTATAACTATGCTCTCTCTCTCTTAAAACCTTGTTCTCAATAAACTCCAATTTTGCATCATACTGACTCATCCTAAAATTCTTTTCTGTGATATAAGTTAATTGTCTCAGTTTCCCCTGAGGAAAGGAACTCCGAGGTGGCACAGTTGCCAGTGTTGAGCTGGGTCTTCCTTTGCCACTGCCGTTACTATGTATTACAGGGTGGCTTGGACCTTGCAAGCCTCCTGCTTCATCTGCCTCGCGCTGCGATTATAGACCACTATGCCTGACTATGTTATGTTCATTTAAAAATAGAACAAATGACTTTCCCAAGGCTGTAAAAATAGGAATTTGGGCACAGTTCTTTTAAATAGCAAATCTCAGGTTCTTTCCATAAAGAATTAGTGTACCTAAATGAGAAAGTGCTAGGCCTCACTCTTCTTCCTCGTATGGCTCATACAAAGGAAAATTATCCTAGGCCTCCCCTGAGAGGACCTCTGACTGACATCAGTCCTTTAACCTGGAGGCATTTGCTGAAGTGCCTTTCCTAGCCCTCGGGTCTCCACTGACCCCTGCACCCCCACCCTCTTCTGTCTCCTGCACTCCCCTCTCCCTGATGATGTCATGCTGGGTACTGAGCCACCTCCAGCCACCTCTGGGCTCTCTCCATGGCTATTCTCCTGTCCCAGCCCTGGACTGTTGACTGAGGTTTCTCTCCTGCCTGGTCCTGCAGTCATTCAGTCCCAAAGAAATACACAGAGGTCTATATTAATCATAATCAATGCAGGGTTTCCTCTGTGTAGCTCTGGCTGTCCTGGAACTCACCCTGTAGACCAGGCTGGCCTTGAACTCACCTCCTGCCTCTGCCTCCTGAGTGCCAGGATTAAAGGCATGTGGGAGTGGGAGGCCAGCCTGGTCTACAGAGTGAGTTTCAGGATGGCCAGGCCATTAAACAGAAAAGCCCTGTCTCTAAACGCTGCCATAAAAAACAAACAAATAAATAAATAAAATTTAGCACATTTTATATTAATTTTAGGCTCAGTTGTTCACCCTTTTTCTGTAGAGAGCTCACGTTTGTTCTTCCTTTCCTTCGCGTCATTAAAAATCATATCCTGAAGTCCTGAAATACCTTTATTCATATTTTTATCCATACTGATATCTTTGTTAACCTAAACATTAGCAATTATTAATCATTTTCTTCTACTCTAAGTACAAATATTGTACAGAGAAAAAAGGCATAAAATTTTATTATTAGTGTGTGTGTCCGTGTATATGTGTGTCTCTGTGTGTCCCTGTATGTGTGTCTCTGTCTGTGTATGTGTGTCTCTATGTGTCTCTGTGTGTCCCTGTGTGTATGTGTGTGTATGTGTGTCTCTGTGTGTGCATACATTCCACCATGCACATGCGGAGGTCAGGGGACAGCTCTGTAGAGTTAGTTTTCTCCTTCCACCTTTATGTGCTGTTACCACTGATGTCACCAGACTTGTATGGTGAGTGCCTTTACCTGCTGAGCCATCTCACCAACCCTACATTGTGCTTAACAAATCTGCTTTTCATTTAAGTTCATTGTTCTGCATTTCTCCTGGGAAATATCCAAGGCTACATTTTTTACATGATTTCTTAGTTTTTTTCCTCTTGACATTATTTGAGATGAGGACAACAGAGCAAAATAAGATCATTCGTAGAATTTGCACATTGACTTGTGGGCTGTAAGTCACCACTTCCAACTGTTACCGGTACAGGTGTGGTGACTTAGCTGTGATCCCAGGCCCTGGGAAGACAGGAAGAAGAACCCATCACTCCATTCCGTTCTGTGAAGGCCGTGCTCAGAAAGGCCATAGCGATGATCTTAGCCCACACGACTAAAGGATGCATAGTTGAGCCTCTTTCGTGTGCTCCTCGGGAGCTTTATAAATTGGGACCAAGACCAGAATCCCCATTTTTTTGCTACAGGTGTATTATTACTAAGATGCCATCAGTTGATGAACTCCCTCCCAGGGCTGTTCCATGTGAAAGGCTTTATCAGATTGTTTCTGTGGGAAAGTGGTTGTCTCCAGTGTGCTCTACTGAGGTCTGGCTGGAGCAGTGGAAACCACTGTTCTTCGTTCTTCTAATGTGGGACACACATGCCTTTATTCTGGAGGGCTGCACTCACCATGTTCTCCAGGTGCTACATCAGAGGGACGAAATCGGCCAAATATATAATCTATGCTAAGAATGGATTGCCTAGAATGTGAATATCAAAACTTACCAATATAGAGAGTACTGTGGTTGATTGATCCAAAGACTACTAGACAATTATATATATATGTCTAGTAGTCTTTGGATCAATCAACCACAGTACTCTCTCAATTATATACATATCATGTCTCATCCACACATATTTATTTATTTATTTGTTTATTTATTTATTATGTGTACAATATTCTGTCTGTGTG
>LOJH01025376.1:0-18924 GCA_001685095.1 Ellobius talpinus
ATCCAATTCTATTCCATACAATGTGTCTGCCTCCCACCCACGCGCCCGCCCGCCACTCGCTGCTGGGACTCTGCACCTTCCGGGGACTCAGTGTCGCCCAGCTGCTGGGGACTCAGCCAGCATTTTTTAAAAAGCAAAGAACATCCCATTTTAAACATTGTCTCACACAGAACACTTCCTCACGGCTATCTGTAATAATTTTGAGGTTAGGAGAAAATGTTTGGGTTTAGAGTACACCATTCAAATGCCTTAGAAGTTAGCTAGTAAGTTTTAAGAGCATGAAATGACTTTTTTCCCCCTGTGGCTTTATATAGAACCATAATAATTGCAACATGAGCTCAGGTCCTCTGTGAATGCCTGACACCAAACTCCTGCTGTGGGATTCCACCCAGTGGCTTATATCAGTTGTACACAGAACAAACATGGTCAAACTATCTATGAAAATCTGCTGTGGGGCCTAGGAACATCTTAGGGACTTATCTAAGCTTAGGACTCTGTCCTTGAGGGTGATAACTGAGAAGCAGAGTTGATGGGAAACCTTGGTGAGCTGTCACATTCTAAACAATGTCACTGTACATTTTATAGGGCTCGTGGCGCTCTTCAACTTCCAGGACACAATTCTGTACACATGACACCAAGAAGCAGTGTTTCAACTTACATTTTGGCACACCTAGTCACCTTAGGTGGCTTTTGCCAGTGGCAGTCACACGGAGCAAGTGCACTTCTCCAGGGTACTGAGAAGTGGCCTGGGAACACAGCTCTGTGTTGCTTGGCAATCCCTTCCCTGAGCTGTCACTGTCATCTGCTGACTCCAAGTCTGCCTTGGTTTGGAAGTATCTTTTTTCTTTCACATTCGGATCTAGAAAAGAAAACTACCTTTGGATCCCAGCCAAGTGCTCTTCGTTTCAAAAATCAATACAAGTCTTGGAGGAAACAACATTCACTGAGGGGCCACACCCTGAAGCTATTGGTGCAGCAGAAATTTTTTCTAAGAAGGCCAGGGATGGGCCTGGAGGAGGGAGCTGAAGGGGTGTGTGCTATAAACCTCCCTGACTGCAATCTGCAGTCGACTTTCCTTATCTCAACGGCAGGGAAACAGCATGTGACAGATTAACATCTAGCTTTAGAAGGCCCTCTCTGTAGATTTCAGCAAACTTTCTTACTTGGGCCTTTGTGAATATGACAGTCATTGCAGAGTCTCTGCTAAAATCCTGCCACGTCCTGTAACCAGCTTTCCAATGACCACTGGCTCAAGTGAGAACAGTAAGAACAGCTGCCCCTTACATTGGCAGGGTCCCAGAGACACTTGCCATGTGGTCACTCAACACAGTGGTGGCTGAGCCTTTTCCTAATCAGGAAGAAGAGGTTCAGGAGGGCCAGAGAAATGTACTACACCCCAAAAGTGTCTAAGGGCCTTATTACTGGCCTTTGACCACACACCTGCCATGTGGCTCACAGTCAATGGCTACTCCAAGAGAGGTCTGTGATCTCTCCAATAGAGACAGAGATACAGAGGAATAAAGGGGTCAAAGAATGGACAGAGGCAGCTTGGGAAATCCATGTAAGGTCTAAGACTCTAGGGGCCATTCCATACTGTCAACTGACTCCAGATTCCAGACATCTGCTTCCCAGTCATGCTAGCTCTGGACCAGACTGCCACAGAGCAGCGGAATGCCTTGGCATTGGCATCTAAACACTGGAGGAAGAGAGCCCCACTGCACTGTGGCCAGCCACCCAACGCACTGCGCAGCACTGTGGTCCACTGTTCTGTGGGGATGTCCATCTCTGGCTGATTCATTCCTCCTCCACTTAGCAAAAACCTAGCAGCATGGCTGTCTTGTCCTGTCCTTCCTGCACCCCGCCTGAACCAGGTTTTGCAGAAAGCTGCCTCCCTGTCCGCCCCCTCAGCACCGCCAGGACTCCTGACTGAATGCTACCCTTTGTCTCCAGAACTCTGGGTTGGCTCGGGTGGCTGGGAAGCCTGAACAACAATGATGAATCAGTGTATTTATTTTTGAGGTTTTTCTCCAAGCTGCCTCTTCATCAGGTCTTAAATAGCAGCATTCAAGCTGCCACAGATACTTCCAAAAGTTTGCTGGCCTGGAGCTCCCAGGAGGGAAGAACTTTGTCTTCCTGGTAGCCAACTGGCTCAGCAACTCCCTGACCGAAGGAGAGGGGCAAGCTAGAGTTCTCAGAGAGATGGGAGGCGTACTTGTTTAAATGGATCGTGTGGCTTTCTGGACTATTCCTGAGCACCTTCTCTCCACCCTTACAGGAGAAGTGGTGTGTTTCTGTTTCTCAGTGTGGTGACCTTTTCAAAAACTGTTTTATGCATTTCACTCTTCCTTAATTGGTGCCCCCTAGAGCCAGGTCTGAACTGCTGCATCCAGGGCCACGAAACCCAGGCTTTTGCTGAAGGAGGGATGCACAGCGTGGTTCCCTGATGTAAAAATCTCCCTTTGGTTCTTGTTAAGACAGGACTTGGCAATAAAATCACGGAATAAGCAGCCTTAAAAAGAGGGACTGACTGTAAGAGTCATTTGCTTCCTTGTTGTATCATTTGATCCCTTAGAACAGAAAGATCGTCCCACCTGAAGCACACATTTACAGACACATATACAGCACCCGGGCAGTTGCTTTCAAGCAGGCAAAGAAGTTTGAACAACCAAAACAGACAGGAAATGAGGGCAGAAGGGATATAAAACAAAACCCCCAAACAACAGGGAAAGTTTGAAGATGCAGTGCGGAAACATGATGATGGATGGTATGCGGTCTCATAAACACAATTTCAGTACATTTGCTTGTGGATAGATGCACGCAGAAGAGGTCAGAAGTGGGTGGACTGCTCTTTTCACGACAGCTTGGATGATATAAGGAGTTTAACTGCTTCTGTGACTGTATGGGGACGAGGGCCTTAAGGCAGACTCTGTAGAGACAGCATGGTCTCTGCAGAACGGCATGTTGGGCCTCCCTGGGAATGCCCTCAAGTCCAGTAGGCATGTAACACTGTCAGACAATTTGCTTATTGGAATGTTTCCTGGCTCAATGCAGGAATTTTTTATTTTATTTTATTTTATTTATTTTCCCTGCTCTGGCGCTGATTCCACCTAGGAAATCACTTTGAAGTCTCAAGTGCTCATGCTGGTCTAAGACAGGGAAGGCCGCCACAGCACACAAACACGCAAAGACGAAAAGGCCCACCCCTGACTATCTGCTAGCCAGTTCATCATATGCCTTAGGCTGACTCGCTATCTACCCATGAGCCCACCCAGAGATTAGCAAGTCTCTCATTTTGGAAAGTCTAAAACTAAGGCTCCAAGAGATTAAGCAACTCTGAAAGATTCACAACTGTGAGTGTGTGCAATAAAATTCCGAACCACGTTCTTTACCCTGGCTATGGGCGTAGATTATACATGGTCATACATTTCCAGTAAGGGCTGGCTCTGGACTTTCACTATTTGGTTGAGTCAAGAAGATGCAGAGGAGGCACACAACTTTAGTACAAATGAGGGGCTTCAGAGCAGGGAAGAGGGGAACGCTTCAGCTGGGCTCGGGGAAATGTCTATACCATCCAGTGGCAGCAATAAGAAAAGAAGGTTCAAGTCTTATACAAGCACACACGTTTCAGAGTTGGGTTATATGATTCATGACATTTCACATGATGAGCAAATGGCATCTGGGTCATAGAGACACTAGTCTTTCTGGGATGTTCATTTTTAAGACCCCTCACATATGTTATTATTTAGTCTTGGCTCCAGACCTGATGAAATGAGGGGACAGATTGCTGCTTGACAATTCTGTTTCTTAACACTAGCTGCTAAGGCCCACCCTTGTAACAACAGACCCATGAGCTTAGAGTTTGTTCCACACTGTTTTTTCCTCCTCACCTGCAAGATCATAATAGTTTATGGCACTCAAAAATTTTCCCCATGGGCTGCAACAGAAACGTGCCACGGTTGAGAAATCTTTGACAAACTATAGTCCCCAAAACGGGGAGAAGGGAGCAGTTCAGTTGTAAAGTGCTTGCTGTACAAATGTGAGGACCTGAGTTCGATCCCCAAAACACACAGAAAAAAGTTGGGTGAAGGGTCAAGAGTACTTTCTGCACAAACTTGAAGACTGGAGTTTGGATGCCAGCACCCACACATCAAGCCAGGCATTGCATGTATTTGTGTAATCCCAACTCTGAGTGGAGCAGAGACTGGAGGATGGTGGCAGCTTGCTGTCTTACAGCACAGCCAAGAAAACCTGACTCTGCTTCAAAGGTAGTGAGTCTGATGGTGGAGAATCCTTGAAACCCTTGTCTGGTCTCCAAGTATGTGTGCAAGCACAAACACCTGCACACACGTAAAACCATGTACACACTAGCACACACACACACACACATACCACCCCCTACACACTTTAAAAGCTGGGCACCCCAGAGCTGGAGAGAGTAGAGATAGGTGGATCCCTGTAGCTCCCTGACCAGTCAGTCAGTCTAGCTGAAATTCTAGGTTCAGTGAGAAACTGTCTCTAAAAGGAAGGTGGAAAGCAATTGAGGAAAAAAAAAAAAACCCAGATATCAACTTCTTGCCCCCACATGCATGTGGACATTCCTGTATACACACTGTACACATATGGGCATAACATGAAAACTTACACACAGGGAAAGGGGGATATAGGATAATTTGAGAATACTGTAGCTTCTGTTGCCTCTAATCTTGAGCAAGCCAAAGTCCTCTGTACCTGGCTGCTTATTAAATTGCTACATCAACATCTCAAAGGGGCCTTGCTGACTGAATTCTTGAAACTGGCAGCATGGAAATTTTGCTAATTACCTGGGGTGAACTGCAAGGAGAGAGTTAAGGGTCATTCAGTGCACTGCAGGGTTGGGAGGCTGAGGTCAGGCTCTTAACCTCTCTATGCATCCAGCACTCAGTCCAGGGCCTGGCCTAAGGGGAGATCAGTCTAACTACGCAGGAGCTGGAAGATTGGACAGGAGCTGGGAAATCACATTCTCTCCCTGAATCTCTCCCAGGCATCCACAGGAATCCCCCCACAGGATCTTCACAGGAAACTGTGATTCCCATGGGGGAAGAGCAGATGGAGCCTGTCTTGTTAGCCCCGGCTACTAATAACAGCGATAATAATAGCAATAACCACAACCATTTATAGCTGCTACTGCTGTCACTGGTGGTGACGGTGACATCAACAGCAGCAGCAACCCTGTTCCACAGCCCCAAGGGAAGACACAAGAGGCCCAAGATGGAATCAGGAAGTGGAGAAGTCAGGCTTCCAAACCAGGTCTTCTGACTCTGAGATTAACTTTGTTTACAGTGGGCTAATCATGTTTCATATGTTTTAATTTGCATTCTTCTTCTTTAGTCTGAGTGCATAATTTAATATGTGCTATAACCTCATAAAGCCTTTTCTTGTGAATTCTGTTTCTGATCTTGTGTGCTTCTCTGTGGTTCCTTGCTGAATGAGGCCTGCTTGTCCAGCAGAGGACTCATCTGGATGGTATGTCTGAACTCAGGTAGACAGACCCCTAGACAAACAGTGTGTGTCTCTTACATACCCTTTAAGAGGGTTCTTAACATTAGCACTGTCAGAGCATTGTATCTAGTGCTGTGACTGGCTGGAGGTTGCAAGCAATGCTAGGGTGGGAGAATTGGGGAACATTCAGTAAAAATAAAGGCCAGTATTCAAAACCCAAGTTAAAAAAATAGAAGCCACAAGTATGCAAATATCAGAGGGCAGAAACCAACAGCCACACAAGATCCAGACAAGCAATTTAATTCAATTAATAACCAGGGTGCAGTTAATAAGAAGGGACGGGAAAGAAATGCTGGTTACAATGTGGCTACGTAAGATTCTGTTTTGACACATTTCACATTTACTTCAATTCTGGCATTTATTATAACAGAAAGATTGTCAGGAAAGTGGAGGTATAGCTGAAGTGAACAACTCCATAGCTCTGCACCTTCTTCTCTAGAAGAACTGGAATGTTATAAATCAACCACCACAACAGAAACCTTCATGGTCTCATTATTTTAGTGATGCTACTTTTCTTGTTACTGAGAGAACAGACACAGGGACCAGGAGGTGTCGAGACCCCAACAAAATTGAGAAAAGATCTGGAGCAGATGGAAGCAAGGTGACAGCCATGAAACAAAGGTCACTGTGGCTCAGGTGTTTTGAGAATTCCCCTGCAGAGCCATGGTCTCTGCTGTCTGCTCTGAAGAGAGAGATGGCCTCAAAGAAGCTGAGCCAGTGCAGTTCTGAGGGAGGCATTCTTCAGCAGAGACTACTCTAAGATGGGCTAGGACTCAAAAAGCTGTGCCAGGGGCTGGAGGGACCGAGCAGGGCTAAAAGCACACACTGATCTTACTGAGGACCTGGGTTCTGCTCCCAGTCCCACACCAGGCAGCTCACAATCACCCGTAACTTCAATTTCAGGTGATCCAGCTTCCTCTTTTAGTCTTCATGGGCACCTGCACACATGTGGTGCACAAAAAATAAATTAGTGCAGGCACACATGCTTACACATAAATAAAAGTGTAAAGAAAATAGATACTGTCCTGCCAGTGTACACAACTATTCAAGACACCAAGGTATTTCTCTTCCTGCCATGTGCTGGCCTGAGTTAAGAGCCCTGACATGATGGACACAGATCAACAGATGGCTATTCATGCTCAAGGATACTTTAAGTAGGGGCCTTGATGTGGGATTCCCCTCTGTATGCTGTGAATATCATTGTTAAATAAACTGTCTTAGGCCTGCGCAGGGCAGAATAGAGGTAGGTGGAGAAAACTAAACTGAATGCTGGGAGAAAGAAGGCAGAGTCAGAGAGAAGCCATGTAGCCTCTGCCAGAGACAGATACCAATGGAACTTTACCTGGTAAGCCATAGCCATGTGGTGGTACACAGATGAATGGAGATGAATTAGTTTAAGATATAAGAGCAAGCTAAAAATATGCTTAAGCTATTGGCCAAACAGTATTGCAANTGAATGCTGGGAGAAAGAAGGCAGAGTCAGAGAGAAGCCATGTAGCCTCTGCCAGAGACAGATACCAATGGAACTTTACCTGGTAAGCCATAGCCATGTGGTGGTACACAGATGAATGGAGATGAATTAGTTTAAGATATAAGAGCAAGCTAAAAATATGCTTAAGCTATTGGCCAAACAGTATTGCAAATAATATGGTTTCTGTGTGATCACTACAGGACCAGGCAGGACAGAAATCTCCTACAACAAATTGGCGCCCAACACAGGGCCTCATCCTTGCTGAGTTTTCTCCACCTGGCAAAACATGAGATGTGCAAAATGCAGTAGGGATAGGTGGCCCAGAGCTTCTGGAAAAGGACAAACCTCAAATCACACTGCCAGTGTGATCCTGCTTGTCCCTCAACAAACCCACACTCATTACTCCCTTATTGAGGAGAGCAGATGCAGATGGTGAAGTAACCTCAGAGAGTGTGGGGATAACTGGAGACACTAACTCACATAATGTCCCTGGAAGGCGCACTGGGTGTTTGTCAGTCATTGAGCCCATGCTGTCTTTATTATGTAGGCTATTGGTGTAGATAAATGATGTGCTACTTCCACCAAAATTAAAGTATGTTCAGATCAGATTTCTCTGGGGACCAATATGAACAGCACTAGACACTAGGCCTATGCTCATCTTAAGCAATTCTTCAATGTGTCAATGTCCATAAGGGATGGGAAGGTTAGGCCTTCAAGGGTTTCTTGTCCACTTCTCTCTATAGAAGTCTGTTATTCAAATGCAGCTCCTGACCCACAGCTCAGAAAGTTTGACTGTGACTTTTAAAACTCAACATACAAAATACAAGAGGAAATGAGACATCCTAGGGCTGAGAAGACAATGTCCCTGGATATGCCAAAGATAGAGAGCCAACAGTGGAATCTTCCTCTGGTGCCAGGGACCTTGACTTCGCCTCTTCAGAGCAGATCTAAAGCAGTCTCCATGCAAGGGAAAAAGGCACACATGAAATCTGGTCTCCAACACAAAACCCTCAAAAACCCCCTGCGTGCGGGCTGCTCTCAGACAGCAAACAACTCCAGTCAGTGTAATCAATGCTTACCACTTACAAACTGGGCAGGCATCTAAAAAAGGTCCTGACCTTCACATTTTCTCTAAATGACAGCCCAACAAGCCTACTCCCCAAAGCTGTGCTCAACAGGTGGTCATGGCTTAGGGAATCAAGGGCAGCTCCTGCCCCAGAATGTCCAGTGACCTTCACCCAACCACCTTCGCACAGTTTGTTTAAGCTCCAGAAGATGGCAAATCCCCACTGTTATTTCCAGCAGCCTCCGCCTTGGAACTAACTCCTCGGCAGGGATAGAATGCATCCTGCCACTCACCCACCTCCCTTCTAAGTCAACAAGAGGAAAAAGGGGCTGCTGGGCTGCTGCAATGGCCTCTGGGTCTTTTATGGATGCTTATGACCAACACTGAAGAAACAAAGCCTTAGATGGGAAAAGCGGCGGTTAGCACTGGCCTGTAAATCGAGAAAGGAAGCAGGAGGCCTGTTCTGAAGACAGTCCTTGTTCCCTTGGCCAAATAAAGAATTAATTATAAGCCAAGCAATTACTATGTCTTGGATATGATTTGTTTCAGGACACACAGCTTTGATAATTATCAGGAAGCAGCTGTTGGGTCCAGAGGAGGTTAATGTTGAGCCCTGGGGAGGGATGTAGAACTAAAAGGGATCCAAGTCTTATGTGGCTGCCCTAAGGACAAAAGAGGGCCTATTTTGTCAGGTCTAAAACTCGGCACAGAGGCAATGCCTCTTCTCATAGAAAAGCCAGGAACAGTCATCCTGATAAAGAGGAGAGGCAGGGAAGATTTTATTTAGTGTGTGTACACATGCATGGCAAGAACATGGAGGGCAAAGGAAACTTTTAGGAGTTGGTTCTTTTCTGACATCTCAAGGGACCTACTGGTCAATGCAAAATGCCAGGTCTGCATGCAAATGCCTCTATCTACTGGGCCAGCTCATCAACCCACTATGATATTTTTTCAAAGAGTGCTTCTGACTCGTGTGTGTGTGTGTGTGTGTGCGCGTGTGCACGTGCATGCATGTGTGTGTGTGTGTGTGTGTGTGTGTGTGTGGCCAGAGGACAGCCTCAGGTGTCATCCTCAAGAACAAGAACAGGTCCTGTTCCATGAGAAAGGCTGAGCAAGCCATGAAGAGCAAGCCACTAAGCAGCATCCCTCCATGACTTCTGCACATCAGTTTCTGCCTCCAGGTTCCTGCCTTGTTTGAGTTCCTGTCTTACCGTCATTGATGACAAACAGTGATGTGGAAGTGTAAGTCCAATAAACTCTTTCCTCCCCAAGATGCTTCAGTCATGGTATTTCCTCACAGCAAAAGTAACCCTAACGGAGACTAAGAAGATGACAAGGGCTGGGCTTATAGCTTTGCTTGTAGAGTATTTGTCTAGTGCCCAGGAAGTTCTGGGTTCAATACCCAATGCTGCATAAACTCAGTGGTGTGGTGGTATGGTCCTCAATCAGTAGGATCACAAATTGAAAGTCATCATTGGGTACATAGCAAGTTCAAGACCAGCTTGGGTTTCATGAGTCTATTATCCAAAAACAAATGAACACCCCCCCCAAAAAAAACCCAAAAAGATAAGCAAAAACTTAGAAAAATGAATCAATGGTATCAGGCAAAACCAATAGTAATGACCTGATGTAAAGCAACCATCCAAAAGATAATGGGTTATTTTAAAAGCCCACAGCTGTTCCATTAATCCCTCCTAAGCACAGTTGGTAGAGAGACCCAGGGGACCAGAGGCTTTTACCATATGTGAGTCACTCTGGGAGGAAAACAACCCCAAAGGCAAAGCCAAGCGCAGTCCCCCCACCTATTGGAAATTCACCCTGATGTGATCAGAAGAGGCAAACTGTGCTCCACTAAGAAGGAGTGAGGGACTTTCCAGGAGTCCCTGCATTTCTGGGGAGTTCTGGGGAGTTCACAGAAGGCTCTGGGTGCTGGCTGCATCTGTTGCTGAGTACTTGGCCCTAAAGCTATTCACAGATCATCTCCAGGGAAATCAGACACCACACTGGAAACACGGGCTCCAATCTGTGAGTTCTGGGATAAAGACTATGAAGACACCTTTAGTGAGAAATCTGCTGTTCTGAGCCTTGTTTGCCCCCAAGGACATACAGACGCCCGTGTGGACTGGCATCTGTCAACTCTATGGAGCACCCAAAGGCTGAGGCCAGCTGATAATGGCATGGGTGTGGAAAGGCACGAACAAGAGGGAAGCTCAGTTCTGTTTTGCTGCTGTTTTCATAGATGGACAGAAGCAGCCAGCAAAGGCGGTGGGGGGGGGTCACTGTAAAGCTACATAAATACCTGGGCCAGGTCTATATGCCTGAAACACCATAGACTAGTGAGCTGTGCCAGGACCCAACAGCCAGCATTTCTTCCTGCTTATTTATATCATCCATGAGAAGAGGCTTTGGTTCTACATAGGGAAGTGAAGATGATTGAGGCTAACATGGGGATCCTCCACCCTGGTCACTGAGGAGCTCTGATCCAACATGGATCACTTGCTCCCCCCCCTAAGATGTGGATTCAACTGCATTGGAACTCACCTGGGACCGAGGCTTGTTTTAAAACACTCCTCGGGTGAGGCGAAGGTTCGTTCAGTCAGGGCTGAGACCAACTGTTGTCCTAGAGGGAACCTTAAAGAGATGTCTTTGTGGCTTTGTAGCCATGAGATTGCAGCTCACTGGGTCTCACCCCCAGACTCTGCTGCACATATAGCATGCAGGCTCACTGCCTGGCTTCTTCATCATGTGGATCTCCCGTATTTTCTGTGACCACTTGCTTACATGGTTTTTGCAAGAAGAGGAGCTAGAAAAAATATCACTGGAGCCAAGAATGCTTCTGAAAAGACTCTAAGAGTCTGCAAAGGTTTGTATCAATTAAGGAACCACCTTGAGAACTTAGGAGGGCCTGGAGGTGTGGGAGGCAACTATTTCTTCCATAGCTAAGGAATAGCAGGCCACAGAGAGTTTTCTTGCTCTCCACCATTTGCCCCAGTGTCATCATTTCTGAAAGGCTGGGGTAGAACATTAGCATCTCAAGGTCCATGGTGGCATAGAGATTATAACAGAAATTCGGGAAAGAAGTCCCTGGATTGTCTGGTCTGGCTTGAGCTGTGAATGTCATCAGGTACATCATGGAGTCTTTTCCCAAGCTTGAACACCATGCAGTGGACCCTCCTCTGGAGCCTGTGTCTCTGTCCATGTCTTAGGAGCAAGTGACAGAAGAAGGAGGCTACAGTGACATCAATTTTCACTCTGGTGGAACCTGAGCGCCAAACTGAGAGCTGTGAAAGAGGCAGTGAATTGCAAAGTCCTAGTCTGCTTTTTATACCCAGCCATCTTTACAGCTGAAAGGAAACAGATGCTACCTGACATGTCCCTGCAGCCCCAGTATTTTCTCCTGTTTGCAGGGAGCCTTGGAAACTGCTGGTGCAGTGAAACATTAACTTATTCTACCATCCACTTTGGCCAAAGTCTGTAAGGCTAGCCATTTTGGCATCTCCTGACTTCGTTAAAATATAGATTGAGCCACCCTTAAATGTTCCAAAGCTTTTAACATTTCAGAGGGGAATGGTGCATGGCCAGACAATAAAGTATAAGGAAATACTATAAAATGTGGCGCACATATGGTCCTAAGCATTTCAGATATGGGATGTTTTCCTCCATTTGATTCATGTCTTTAATCTCTCTTTCTATTGCTTGAGTTGATGGATGGCCATGATTGAAAAAAGAAAAAGCATATTATACCTGGATTATATCTTCTGATAGTGAATGTTGGCTATCAGTATCAATACTTGATAGTATCTAAAATCAACTAGGAACCAAACACCTGAGCATGGATAGGAGGGAATTTCTAGATTGGGTTAACTGGGGCGAGAGGACCTACCCTAAAGTGGGTGGCACTGGCCCATGGATTAAGGATGGAGTGAGTTGAGCACCAGACTTTCTTGCGCTGTGCTTCTGACCGTAGATGCAATGGAACATCTGTGAGGCCTTCCCAACCATGATGGATTGCACCTTTGAACTGTGAGCCAAAGTAAACGCGAGTTGCTTCGGCTGGGCATTTTTTCACTACAATGGGAAACACAGCTGACATCCATCTCCATTCTGATGATTCGAAATCTTTCCTTGATGAACTCCAAGACAGTAAGGATTCCAGCCACGATACATTATGCAGCAGGCATTCAAAGGAAACTGAACTTGGGACAGAAGCCAAACCAAATCACCGACTTTCCAAGAACTGTCAAAGGTGTGTTTTATATAGACAACCTAAAGCTAAGACGGCGTGATTCATTATTTGGTCCACAGTGAGAAAAGACATTTATGTCCTCCCTGACTTGGGTCACCTCCCTGCATGCTGCAGATCTGCAAGGGCAGATAAAGATGGGAGAGGAGCTGGGAACAGACCGGAGGTGAGTCAGCTATACTATCAAGTGCATCTTTAGCCTGCACATGGGGGCAGTGTAATCAGTGCTTTATTCTGTGGC
Organism: Ellobius talpinus; assembly: GCA_001685095.1. NCBI lineage: Eukaryota > Metazoa > Chordata > Mammalia > Rodentia > Cricetidae > Ellobius > Ellobius talpinus. Next base: position 12,560 of record LOJH01025376.1, read on the forward strand.
TGAAGAAGAGGATTTTGACTGTGACTTAGCTGCTAAGCCAGGAACTGCAGTACTGAGAGACCGGGCATGAGAACTTCGGCAATGAGCAGCCTTAGAGCCCTGCCTTCCACCATGAGCCTCATTTTGTTGCAAAACAAACAAACCAAACAACAACAACAGTAACAACAACAACAGTAACAAAACCTAGACTTGGAATAAATAAAAAGAAAATGAAAATTTTCGAGACTCATTTTACTTGTGAAGAGAAAAGGAAGAACTGGCTGAGTGATTCTGGAATCCCACCCATGGGTCCGCCCAGCTCCCCACCATGTGACCCAAGACAGAGTTCATTGCATTGTGGTGAGTCTGCCCATACAAGCACAGCCTGGTGGACAAGCAGCCTGAGGCCTCTAACTGCCACAGCCCAGACTGCAGGAGATAGAGCACAGACAGGTCCCAGGAGTGTCTTTGCTCCTCTTACTCCAGGAAAGATGCTCTGTAAGGTCACAGGGCTCTGGAGAGTGGAGGGGAAGACCAGGAAATGACTCATTTTTGCAAAAGTCAGTCTTTTTTTTTCTTTTTTTTTTTTTTGCGTTTCCTGCTTTTCTTACCATTAAGAGGTCATCTTATTCTTGGCTGATAGAAGCAGCATCTGCTCCGTCTTTAAACCACAACCCAGAGCCCTCCTCTTTTGTACTGTGCTGATTTTGGCCCTCCTCCCTCACTCCTAAAAGGACCTTTGAGATAATACTAGGCCCACCCAGAAAATCCAGAACCATCTTTCCCACCCAAGACTCTTAACTTTATCATATCTGCAAAATGCTTTCTGCCAAGGGGATAATCCCCACGAGTTCTAGGAGCTAGGATGTAGACATCCCAAGGGGCCCCTGTTCCACACCCATGTACAAACACTGCTTTTCTGTGTTTGCAACAGCGTACCTTCGGTAATTTTATGTTACAGTTTAACAGAATACTGAACTGAAACATTTTCCACGGAGTAATTGAAGTTATTGTTTCTAAATCCCATAAAGGTCTCCCATTTAATAAAATGTTGTATTTGCCATTGTGGTGGCAAAACAACGGCTGGTGTTTGTCGTTCAAAATTTTTTGTAATATCTTACAAGAAAGTAGTTTTACTCATTCAAGAGATGGGGCTGGATGGGTATACTTCAGTAGCAGAACGCCTGTGTCGTACATGTGAGTCCATAGGTTAAAAAATAGCATCAGCAAAATATGTGCATACATACACACACATATACATACACATCACACATACATACATACACACATATACATACACATCATACATACTTACATACACACATATATATACACATCACACATACATACATACACACATATACATACACATCATACATACTTACATACACACATATACATACACATCACACATACATACACACATATACATACACATCATACATACTTACATACACACATACACATACACATCATACATACTTACACACATATACATACACATCATACATACTTACATACACACATATACATACACATCATACATACTTACATACACACATATATATACACATCACACATACATACATACACACATATACATACACATCATACATACTTACATACACACATATACATACACATCACACATACATACACACATATACATACACATCATACATACTTACATACACACATACACATACACATCATACATACTTACACACATATACATACACATCATACATACTTACATACACACATACACATACACATCATACATACTTACATACACACATACACATCATACTTACATACACAGAGCAAGAAAGGAAAACAGGAAGCAGTCTAAATATATGTCAACCCATTAGCCCTGGACAGTCACTCCCAGCTCAACCCTAAAGCTGAGGGAGAGTGGTTTGGGCAGACAAAGAACTGAAGCATTTCTCATTGGAAGCAGGGAGAGTGGGTCCTGCGGCATGTTCTATAAAACACAATCAGACTGTCTTCCAGCAGAACAGAAACAATGGCCCTATTGTCTAACATCATGAATGACCCTCACAGCCATAAAACATTAATAGCAAGGCAAAATTAGCAACTCGTTCCCTCATGTGTGCTCTACATTCTGCAATTTGCCAAGACTTGTGAACTTTGAAGGATTATAGCTCACAGGTGTGATTTGTGTTGGCTGCCTGTAACAAAAGCCAGGCACTGAGAGTATATTATCTCTTTATTTCAACTGTTTTATGGGAACACACAGACTCAGAGTGCAAAGCCTAGCAGAGAAGCCTGAAGAGGAACTGGGGCAGCCTGAGCGGTGGAGCTCCAGCTGAATTCACTTCTCTTAAACTGTTTACTTGCATCATGCAAAACAGAGTGCCAAGCCCTATCTGCAGACAGATACATGGTAAATACCTGTAGCTTTGCAGCCATGCAACCTCTATCTGAGGTTCTCAGACACACTGCTGTAGCAACAGCTATATGCAACACAGGCAATGTGGGAATGGGTGGGAGGCAGGTGTTTCAACCAAACAAGATATACAGAGCTAGGCCTTAGAAGGATGGGGCCCAGGGAACTATAGTTTGCAATCCCTGCTACAGTGATATGCAGATAACAGCGTGTCTCAAAGTACTTAAAATACGGCCATCTCTGGCAGCATTTATCTTTTTGTTCGTCTTTAACAACTCTTGCCCCTTCTATCACACATACATTTCTTTGTCTCTGGACTTTAGGCTTGTCTTGTGATTACTGACTTGGGCCAACATGACAGGCAGGGACGGCATCCCCATTACAAGCTTAGAAGGAAGTGGTACTTCTTCCTGTCGTCTTGGGCTTGCGGCAGCCCAGGGAAGAACGCAGCCAGGTTAGTTGCCTCCTCTAGGAGGAAGGGAGGCCCATGGAGTAGAGTGGAAGCACAGTTTCACATTGAGGAGCCCAGCTGAGCTCAGCTGAAAACCAGCCAGCCCTCACAGGATGTGTGGATTATGGGAGCAAGGGATGGTTGTTTAAAAGCCACAGAACTCTGTGGTGGTTCATTAGGTGACCACAGCAAATTGGTACAAATTTATCACAAAGCAAACCACCTGTTGGTTTTATTTCAGAGCCATCCAATCATCTCCACAGAAAACCATCTCGCTGGGAAACACCCACACACATTTCAACTATATATTTACTTTGAAACCTGTTTTACTTATTCCAGCCACTAAGTTTTCTCTTAGGGCGAGAGGGACCATAGCTTAGTGGTAATGTTTGCCTAGCATGCCCAAGGCTCTTGGTTTAATTCTCAACGCTATATAAAAAGTAACTAACTAATTTCACCCATGGTGGTACATACACATAACTCTAGCATTACAGAGGCAGGAGGATCAGGAGTTTACAGCCGACCTCCACTACACAGTGAGTCTTAGGTCAGCTTGGATTACATGAGACAAGGTCTCAAAGAACAAAGACAACAAAAAAGGTTTATCAACATTTCATCTTGGTAATATGTCACTGTTTTCTTCCACCGCACACAGCGAGTCTCTGTATGACCAAACAGGTAACATGTACAATTTCACAAATTTTCCCATCACGATGTAGCGTTTTTAGATCCTTCCCTAGACCATATGATATATCATCATTATTAAGACAATAAGCAACCATGGTGACTTAGTTGGTGTTGTTTTGTTTACATGAAGTGTCATTAGCAAGGGAATTAAATAAAATATTGTTTATAAAGTTCTTATGCATCTTATGTGAGCAGGGATTATTCATGTCCTTCTTCTGAGTTAAAACACACGCGCACGGACAGATGGATGGACGGTCACACACACACACACACACACACACACGAAACAGACTTTAGAAAACAAGGGAGAAGGGCTAGAGATATAGCTAGATGCTTGCCTGGCATGCCAGAGACCTTAGGCTCAATTGGGATGGAGGGATAGAAGAGAGGCATGTGGAGAGTGAAGTCATGACATGTGTTTGTAATTAAGTCAATGAGGCCAGGTATCTTTTGTCTTATAGCTTCTATTATAGCTGAGTCATGACATTTATCAACACTTCTACTGGAGCGATAAGTCTCAGAGCCTGTGAGATAGCTCAACGGGTTGAGGCACTTGCTGCCAGGACTGACAGAGTGGAAGGAAAGAACCGATTCTTGCGAATTGTCTTCTGACCTGCGCACATATGCGGGGATATGTGACTGCCCACCCCTAACTACTCCTACTGATAATGATGATGGTGATGTGATGGTGCTGTTGCTGCTGATAAATGTAATAAATAGTCTCAGTCTCCAGAAGGAAACCAAACACTGACCAGGTTATCTTAGGCCCATGGCTTTCCAAGAACATTCTAATGATGATGTGCACCCATCTGAAGCAGGACCACAGGCCCTAGAATCTTCTTCCACGAATCACGACATCATATAGTACAACTGTTCTCCCTATGAGATGCGTAAGATAGCTAGAGAGCAAGCTTTAGGTGATTCTATTCCAAACACTTGCCTCTAGGGGGATGATTCAAAATGCAAAAGGCATTTTCCTATGCCAACCTTCCAAAACCAATAGCACTCATAACAGATGGCAAATATATCAATATCTATATTGATAAACACATAAATATTTGCCACTTTCAATTAGTAGTAGTAAAACCCCTTTGCGTTGACATTGATTGACATTTAAAGCTGGAAAACTTCATGCAGCTGCAGGCACCTGGGAGGTTCATGGGGTTTGTGTTTCTGCTGTGCAGGGAGGTGGGTGGGGCTTAACAGGTCTGGCAGAAAAGTGCTGGCTTGTCCTGGCAGCCTCTTCAGAAACCCTTTCTGCTCCACAGGTCTCTTATCCTTGGGGAGGACAGACAGGGCTGCCTCTAAGAAGCTCCAAGAGGATGGGTAAGAAAAGGAACTGTCGGGTCTCTGAAAGCTTCACTTGAGAACTCCCACAATTCCACTTGGGTTGTCTTCTACTGGTCCAACGAAGGGACAGGGCTAAACTATGAGAAAGGGGAAACAGATCCCACCTCCTGACTGATGGAGGAGCAAACACGGGTTACAAGAGAACAGACCATCTAAAGAGAAGGTTTGTGGCTACTCTGCAACATACCATACACACCGAAGGATCATATAGTTTATTATTTCTTTGCATAAGGGTGGCACAGTCATTCAGATTTGATCTCTTGGCAGAAGACTCTGGAGCAGAAGAAGGCAAGTGATATTGGTAAAGGAAGACATACCCAGAAGACAATGAAATATATTGTCTAAACAGTCGAGCAGAAGACCAGTGGCATGCACTGGACGTGAAAAGCAGTCTTCACGGAACAACAGCCTCTTTGCATAGAAGAAAGGGTTAAAGACTCTGCACATAGAACCAGTGCTTTTGAGAAGTGCAGAGCATTTTCTTTTCAAGCACAGATGTTGAATGTTAGACACAGAAGCTCCGGGCAGTTGTCTGCTTTCCCAGCACAACCGCCATCCTGCACCCTGTGGACAGTGAAGGAAGAGTCGGGGTGGCTTGGTTAAGGTCACCCAGCTAGTCAGGTGTGGAGATGGCTCAAGATCTTTAGAGAGAAGACTGAGCTCAGAGTGCTTTCCACCTCCTTCAGCTGACAATTCTTTTTTGGCCTCACTTACGGCATAAACAAGCTTTTGAATACAAGCGACTATAAATAGCAATTAGTCAGAGTCTAGTATTAGATATGTTGACATCATCAGAAAGCATTCTGTTCGTAACGAGTCCCTCCAATGCCTACTCTGAAATGTGTCTCCAGCCTCTACCCTCATCCATTTCCTCCAGCACCAGGCAGAGCCCTCCTGAATGCAGGCTACATCCTTATGGCACCTTCTTACAATGTGAGCGTCAGCACATGGTGGTCTCAGTTCTGGAGCTCTCTGGTTAGTCATGCGCACTGGCTTTTCCCACCGTTTCAGTCATACAGTCGACAGGGCAGGGTGCATGACTCTTGATCTTTTGCACACTTCCATAGCTCTGAGCTGGCATGCAATGTGCAAATTTTTGGTTAAGAATAGCAATTAGTCGACGTCTTCTGAGCGATTGCTGTGATATGAGCAGCAACTGTTTCAAGGGTGTTATTTCATTAGATTCATCCTTAAACTCTGTGTTTTCCGCCCTAGGATGAGAAAGCTGGTTTAAAAGGGTGGAGTGAATTCTCTGCCCTCTCTTAAGGAGGGAGGGGGAGCAAGGAGGGTGAGTGGGAGGGGAATGGGAGGAGGGGAGGAAGTGTAAATTCTTGAACGAAAAAATAAATAAATAAATAAATAAATAAGTAAATAAATGAAAGGGTGGAGTGACCAGCTCAAGGTCTGAGTTTGGTGCTAAGATGGAGAACTATTCAGTGAAATTCTTTCTGGAAAGTGACCCACAGGATTGAACTGTGCAGCTGGGTT
>LOJH01025377.1:0-18772 GCA_001685095.1 Ellobius talpinus
TAGGAAAACATTGTCATTCTGAATCTGAGTCATCTCACTGTATTTTCCAGCATTTTTGTTTTGGAAATTATATAATTTCATTTTCTTACAGCTAAATAAAACTGCATTTGAATATATTCCACATTCTTTATCCATTCATCCATTAATGGATATCTAGGCTGGTTTCCTTTCCTTGCTGTTGTGAAAAGCAGCATTATCACAGGTGGCCCAGTATCTGTTTGTAACTGTGTGGGTGCGTACCATTCATACAGCACAAATTCCTGGAAGGCAGTTACCACCCTCCATGATAGGATAAGTTCCTTGGATTTTTAAATAAATGATATTTTATTGACCCTAGAATTGTCTGATACTTTTGAAGAAGTGTATCTCTGCCATCAATTATGAGTTCCCCTGTATAGGCCTAAAAGCCGGTGGCATGGGAGAGCAAAAATTTCTCAGTCTGAAAATATTTAACTTAAAGTTCCAAACATTGAAATAAAATTTCCTGGACTAATGCGTTCTTTTTACTGCCAGACACGTTTTCAGTAACTACTTGAACGAATTGTGCTGTAGACTTCCATGACCACTCCCACTTCTTTCTAAACCAGTTTTCAGACATAAGTAAGATTAGGTTCTTTAAAATGAGGGTGAACCTGTCATCTCCAAGTCAATTCTTCCACTGAAGACAAAACACAAAGCTCTTATTCTCTCTACCACTCACCTTCACCAAGAAAATTTTGATTTAAGTGGGTTTAGACAACAGGAACTGGACATTTCAGGAGTAGAACAGATAATTATGGAAGCCATACATCATGCATGTGTCAGAATGAAAGTATAGTCATTTCTGTTGACATCACGCACAGAATGAGTCATCTACTCCCTATGTAGATGTGACCTGCTTGTGTTTGAAGTTATTTAGAAGCTTCACTTCAGTGATCTCAGTATACAATGGACACCTCACACATTATTCATTTTTAATGTATGCACCAGATCAAAAGAATAACCATTTTTGATCATATTTTCTTGGCATGAAAGTACACATTTGTACAAATACTAGGAACATAAACTACATAATCTATTCATTTAATGTTTAATTTCTGTAAAAATTTTTCACTTTTATATTTTATAAATATGCTTTTTTGTTCATGCTATAGGTCTGAAGGATAAGTTAAATTATGACATATAATATTTCATTCTGACCAAATACCACAAAACTATACGGTGGTGTTCCCACGTGAGAAACATAAGTAAGCTTCAAATCACTTCAGGCACACACGAAGGAATAGAACAAAGAGGGTAAGAAACCTCTGTGGGCAGGCTGCATGGGTTTATAATCACACTCTGCCACAATTGCATGGAATTGGATCCAGGCTCACTTATTCCTTTATTTACAGGAAGGGAATAAGAGCAGCAACCATCCGAAGGACTGATGTAGCTGTTACAGACAGGAACATAGTAACAACTCAGACAAAATGCCTAGTTCATAGTAAATGTCCAGAATGTGCGTTAGTTCTCAATAGACAAAATCTAAATCTAAATCTAAATCATTAATCTAAAACTTTAACCAGTAGAGTCAATGCTTGTATGTTCATTTTTCCTAGTGTCAGGTTGTCAAAATTAGTGCTTATTTGAAAATATTTAAGTAACATATTTTCTCTACAAGTAACTGTTATTTTATTTAATTAATCATTCTTTGCTGTTCATATCTAATATATTTTCTAGGAGAGAAACTCACCAAGTAAATAAATTCTTTCTATCTGTCTATTCCTCTGGAACTACACCAATTCACATGAATCTAAAGAAAATTTGCCACTGTTAATATGTATGAAACAGAAAATATCAGAAGCAGGCTTACATACCCATTGACTGGATCGACTACAATTCCTCTAGGATGGGACATTTCTCCTTCCAGCAGGGTTTTGCGGCTCTGAGAAGCCTTTTCCAGCCTGGCCACATTTATGGTTTTCCTTTGACCATCATTTGTCCAGTAAAGGTTATTTCCAATCCAGTCAACTGCAATACCTTCTACATTATCCAGATCTATGAAAATGTAAGGACAAGAAAAAAACTAATCATACAATTAAAGTCAAATTTATTTCCATCATTACGGATCTATTTAATGAAGAATCACAAGAACAAAACAACACAAACCAACCTAAAACACACAAACAACAATCACAAAAGAATTGAATTCTAAGATCTTTCTAGTTCAATTTGACATGTTGCGCTTTTTCATACATTTTTTTAAAATTCTATTTTAAATACCTTGTTATACAAATCCTAGACCCTCTCTTATCACAAGGATCATAACATTATAAGTGTTCATAAACTGATTATATGCTATTTTAACTGAATGCAAGCATTTTGTTACAGAAGTGATCTACAAAATAAAGGAAAGCACAAATTACAGGAGCATAAAAGCGTAAGTACAAATTTATAAGTATGAACACAGATTTCTAAGAACATCTGCAAAACTTCTGAATATTTTGCATTTTTATAAAGAATTTCTCATTTTTTATGAAATCTGCCCCTTTTTCCTCCTCTTAAGTTCTTCTTCTGTCTCCCACTATTTTTCATTCTCAACTTCATGTGGTCTCTCTCTCTCTTGAACGCACTGAGTATACTTGGTGCTGCCTGTATGTGCATTGTAAGGACCCTCCATAAATTTCTAAAAGATACAGGGATAAAGCAGAGATACTAGAAGAAACTTAACGTTCATCTGGTTCAAACCTTCTATTTTACACAAAAGAAGTCAACACTTCAAAGCAAACTTGTGTGTCCATGGTTCTGTCCACAGAACTTCAGCACTCCAGAATAAGTTTGTAGGTCCATTTGCTTATGCTTAGGAAAATGGCTAATTATTCTGTATTTTATTGAGGTTTAGTTTACCTGAGCACTTACCTATTCTAATAGAGTGGAGAATAGCCATTTGCCTTTACTATTTATCATGTTCTAATGGTGAATTTCAGAATAATATTCTATTTAAAATCAATCTCAGTATAAACAGTCAAGATGGATGATCTAGTTTTACAATTTTGCCGTTGCCACCTGACTTGTAACTTTTGTATTTTTGCACACAAAGCAGTCACTATAACTCACAGATGGAAATTTCATGACTTGCACTGTAAATAAATCATCACACTGATCTATCTTATAGAGAGAAAGCAATAATAGTGCCTGCCCTGAAGTTATAACCTGGGGTAAAACATCTGCTGCTCCTGGACTGAGGTCATAACCAGTGCATAGCCTGCTGCTAGTCCTGCAGGGAGGTCATAATCGCATGGAACGCCAACTCTACTCCCTGAGATAGGGCAACTTCTTAGACCATCTTAGCTATTATCATTTCATCAAGGTCTTAAAAATGTATGTGTATTGCCGGGTGGTGGTGGTTCACGCCTTTAATCCCTGCACTCGGGAGGCAGAGGCCTGGAGGATCTCTGTGAGTTCGAGGCTAGCATGATCTACAAAAGTTAGTTCTAGGACAGGATCCAAAGCTGCAGGAGAAACCCTGTCTAAAAAAAAAAAGAAAGAAAGAAAGAAAGAAAAAGAAAAAGAATTTATAGGTGTCTTACATTTTTGCATTTTTATCTTTTATAATGCTGACTCAGTATTATTTTCTTACATTTTTACCAGTGAGCTTTTTCAACTGAAAATAGTATATATAGTGATTCGGGAAAGCATAGTAAAATGAAATTTAGTTCTAAGTGGTACAGTTTGAAAGAAACTAGTATCTAATTGTGTAGTGATGTTTCATTTGTATTTTAATAAATAAAGCTTGGTTTGCCATAGAAATCAGGCAGCAGTGGTTGCATGCCTTTAATTCCAGCACTAGAGAGAAATATAAAACAAGAAGAAACAGGTCTCACACAGTCTCATTCTGAGATTCTGATGGCAGGATCACCATTTTTGGACTGAGGTAGAGGTCAGAGCCAGTGGCTGGATGTTTTTCTTCTCTGACTGTCAGGTCGAACCCCCATTTCTGTCTCTGGGTTTTTATAAATCGTGCTACATTATTGTTTTATTCTGATTTTGAAAACTGAATTGTAAGTAAGAAGTGATTAGAATCACAATAGCGAACTACTCCTCACCTTACTATCTATATCAAGAAATAAGCTATTTATTTGTTCTTTTCTACAATCCTCTTATACTTAAACATGCACACAGAAACAGTGATTAATTCACAAGGAGTTTCTGAGGATTAAAAGAATGTTTAAGATTATTTTTATACTTAATTTCCCATTTCTTCTAAAAATATTTTCCTTTTTTGAGACTATAATATAGCTTAAAACAATGCCTACTATGTAGTTAATCTGTATAAATGGTGTTTATTACCAATAGCCACTATTGTAGTCTTTTCTTTAGCTATCTAGCCTATTAAGGTAGCAATAAAATACTTATCTTAGACTGATTTTGTTAACATGTGGTTTTGAACCATGCTTTTAAAAATTAAATCTTTTGATAGTGAATGTAAGTTTTCAATCAAGAAAAATCATATAAGTGCTCATATACAAAATGGAAAACTACTTGTTTGTTTTTAGATTCAATTACTTTATCATTATGAGTGTTTTGTTTAGTACTATGTTTGTGTGCCACATTGATGTCTAGTGCCCTTGGATATCAGCAAAGAATATCAAGAATGTCATGTCAGAACTCTTGAGACCAGGGTTATGGGTAGTTGTGGGTGCTCGGCATGACCAGCTCCTCTGTAAAATAAATAAATGTTCCTATCCACTGAGCCAGCTCTCTAGCCAGTATCTGTCTTTAAAAGGGCAATCAGTAATTTTCTCTCACTGGTAAAACTTAAGCAACAATTCAGTTTCTTTGGCATTGAAATTTAGTTGCTGTTGTGAAATGTTAATAAGATGGAAGGTCTCTTGTTAGACTTTTAGCAAGAAAGCTTTGGAAATCATTAGACTTAGATAAAAGCATTAGATTGGAACCATAGGAGCAAATATGTTTAGTTTCATAAGGAGAAAGAGTAGAAGAGGAGTATCTACACTTGTACGTCTTTGTCTCTATCTTGCTGATTCCCTGACCCTCCTCTTGAAACTTATAATATCCTCTAGAAGGTTTTCAGTAGAGGTCCCAGCTCTTAGATTTTCAAAACTGTAAGTTGACTAAATCTATTTTTCAAACTCTTATATTTAGACCATTGTGCTTTCAGCAATGACAATTGCCTAATAGAATGTTTCATTTTGAGACACAAGAAATGTAAAGAATACATGGGTGAAAGTATCCCAAGGAAAGGTTTTGCATTCCTTATTTAGGAGTAACATGCAAATAGAGCAAACATATTGCTATGCAAAATCAAACACTGATTTAATTTCTGTACTCCAGGTTTTTGCTTTCATGTAAATCTCTTGGTGTGTACTTGCTGTAGAATAATCCTTCTGTACACTGTAAATATCTATTATTCTTATTGTTTAATAAAACCTGACAGGCAGGCAGCTAACCAGGAGTTATCATCGGCAGGACAGCCAGACATAGGGAACTCCAAGAGGAGGAAGGACAGAGTCAAGAGAGATGCCATCCAGCAATCTAGAGAGCAGGATGAATAGATAATGAAGCAACAAGCCATGAGCCACATGGCAAAGAATAGATAAGAAATATGGGTTAATTTAAGTGTAAAAGTTAGCTAGTAACAAGCCTGTGTTATCAGCCAAGCATTTATAAGTAATACTAAGCCTCTGTGTAAATTATTTGGGTGCAGGAAGTTGGTACAGGAAAGCTCCATTTAATGAGTAGAGCTGTGCTTCATTTTGTTGTCAGCTTGATCAGGTCACACCGTACAAGTATTTAGTAAAATGTCAGTCTGCCTGTTGCTTGCACAGTAGATTTATTGAGATCCTTCCTATTGGCGCTTAAATCTACAGGACTGAGTAAAACTGGCTACCCTCCACTGTGTGGTTAATCTCATCCAATGAACTGAAAGCACCGAGAGAAGAAACCAAGTTCCCCACAGATTGAGTGACTGGGCTTGCAGGCTAACTATGGATTTCTACTGTTCTATGGAATCATCACTACCTACCATAAAAATCTTACCAGCCTCCACTGTCAATTCTACAAATTGATTCCTTTTTATAACATAATTTCTTTAGTGATTCTTTAGGAATTTCACATCATGCAGCTCAATACAACTCATTTCCAAGTCCCCCTGTATCTGTACTTCATACTTGAAGGATCCCCTCCCCAAACAAACAAACAAGAACTCTTCCCTTCTCTATCTTTCCGGCCTTCCAACACCTCTTCATTTATTTTATTGGCATTGTGATCACTATGTGTCACATAGTGCACCCTTTTGTCCAATAGGCTTTACTTGCAAATGTTCAATGCAGTGAGTTGTTCAAGGTCTGTTCAAGGCCTCTGATTTTTGGTACACCATCATCAGTGGACCCTCACCAAAACTCCTCTTAGATATCCCACAACCAATCCATTCATGGACATCCTGTGGGTGTCATTCCACAGGACCAGTCCCTTCATGTACTAGAGCAGTTCATAGTAGGTAGATGTTAGGATGGCCTACTAAAGGTATTGAATTTTTGCCTGGGTGGTAGCTGAACTGACCAGTCCAGGGCAAGGAGCCTCTTGTAAAGGGTGAGGTGACCTAGCACGGTCCTCTGATTTCATCATACGTATTTCCTAGGACCCCTTGTTGTAAGACAAGCCACAAACATCAACAAAGACTCTAGCCACAGCAGTTTCTTGAGCCCAGACATGGCCTTCGGAAATAGCTTGAGTCCTGATGACACATGGCTCTGATTGGCAGCCCCAAGCCACAAAATGCTTCTTTTTCTGTCTTTCCCTCATTTCTGTCTTGCTGGGTTTTTTATTCTAGAGAACATAACATTCTCACAAAGTCTGTGATCAGAAAATGATTTTCGTTATTATCTAGGCAAAAGAACACTCTTCCCATTCACTCTTGAAAAGATTATATTACATGGTGCCAAGTAGCTGCTAATTTAAGAACTCCCTATAGATACTTAGTGCTTACAAATTTTATTTTATGATGATACACTTACAACTTCTGGATAATATCAGAGACCTAGTTGTAAATGAGGGGAAAGTCATTCCAATGGACAACTTTTTATTACCCAGTTTAGCCTTCTTATCAAGAGAAAACAGAGTTGAAATCCTGTCACCTTCTTAAAAGTTAAATGACAGAGCCATTTTTGGATATTCATTTTACTTTCACACCTAGGTTATAATTTATAAAAATAAACTTCTTTGGAGCTTTGCACATCAATAGCAAATTGCTCATTATATCTCTCATTAGTTGTAACAGGCATATTTATCAGTAGATACTACAGCATTGTAGTTTCATAGATAGATTTCATTTATATTTCCTAATGTGGTTTGGGGTTTTGGTCTTCACTATATAAACATTAAAAATACAACTGTATTGTTGTAACTAATAATTTTTCATTGAAATTTCAATGGAGAAAAAGGAAAAAAATCATTGTGCATGACAGGAAGTACAGGACACAATAGTATACTGTTGAGTAAATCATACTTACCCTTAAATTCTAAGTTTGGATTAAAAACCAGAAACTCTATTATTCACCACACTTATAATTACTACAGCAAAGAGAAAATTTATTGTCCTATATGTCCATGCATCTGGTGATTACTTACTTACCAAATTAAATTAAACAAAGGTATACTTGCTTTAGAACTACATAAATATTTCGGGAGAAGGAAGACAGATAAAGTACACATGTAAGTTATGTGCAAATGTGCTAAAAGAGGCAAAGTACTTTGGCAGTTCATCTTTGCAAAAGTCTTCATAGGCGCCTAAGAAAACATGCACTCACCAAACATTTTTCCACAGATAGCCTTTTTAAAAAGAAGCAGTAAGAGGTGGGCAAAATTAATAACAAGATTAGGAGGCAGCTTGCTATTAACTCCTTATTTTAATGATGAAAGTAGCTAAAGAATGGTATGTGTGTTCCAACCTCTACATTAAACAAATAGCAAACCAGGAAGTAAGTGACTTAACATTTGCTTAATTATCAATCAGAAAGCTTAAAACCTGTACTAGTGCTCAATGTATCTTCTCTACTCCCTGTACAACTTTGAACACAGGATTGTAGAAGAAAATGACCAACGGAGGTAAGAGTCAACACTAATGCTAGAGGGAAATTTAAATTTAAAACTTTAGGTCAGAAACACATGGGTTAAGAAACAAAGGGGTGTGAATCTTGGTCTGAGCCAGGAAAACTGAACATGTAAGAGGACGGATAGGGTTTAGAGCCAGTATCAACAGGTAGTCTAGTTGGCTTGAAAGAAACCATGAAAACACATGCAAGACAAAATGGTCTTTCATAGAGTCTTTCTCCTGGTATAGCTAATTGTAACACACTGAACTATGAGCAAGGGTGGATTTTAATAAGACCACACAAGACCACCGTTTGACAAGGAGTAAAACATGAAGTAATGAAGGAAAACTAAAACCACGTCTGGAAAACTGTGTTAAGAGTTAAGCTATCTATACACAGTAAAGAAAAAAGGCCCATGATAAAGCACAAGCTGGTCAGGGAAGAATGAAAACCAAAGTGCATCATTTAATTAATGGCTAGCAGACCCTGCCAGGGTCTGTGACCAGCAACACATGCAAAATCATCCAAGGCAGGCATCTAGCACATGGGTCAGCAGATGATTCTAGAAGTCAGAGAGAAACAGGGAGCGTTGGAGCATCACTACTCCCTTCATTTAACAAGCAACATATGAATAGTAAATAATCCGCTCCCTGTTTCAGCCAGGGAGCATGCACAGAGGGTGTGATCCCTCCACCAGTTCAAACATTTTAAATGCACAGAGAATTAGCCAATCTCAATAGAAATCCCTGTGGTCTTTGTCCATTCCCTACTCTCAGTGCCTTCCTCTTACACTTGCTTGTATAAGAATTCTGATTTATTCATGCTCATTTAAAGCTCTGCCTCTAATAAAATGCTTCTTTAAAGCTGACCTTTGCTTTCTATGAGTACATGACAAGTACTGAAGTCATTGATCCATTGGAAATGCTATGTGATCATGAGCATTTGTACCCCACTCCTGAGACATATCTGCAGAAGACAAGAAAGACCCTCTTGCTCTCAGGGAACTCTAAAATTAGCCAAATATGACATATGACACTGATGGATGGCTTCTAATTTGTTGTCTTATAGCTTATGGACTATAAAAAAGCATAGATTTAAATTTTATTTTTTATGAGCATGAGAGTATTTAGCTTTTATTCAATGAATATTTGTGTTTCTGTATACACATGTGAGTGTGTGTGTGTTGTGTGTGTGTGTGTGTGTGTACCACATACACGGTGTTGAATACCCTAGAACTGGAGTTATGATAGATTGTGAAGCACCATGGGGATGCTCAGAGATGAACTTAGGGTAAGAGCAATATAAGTGATCTTAACTCCTAAGCATTTCTTTCTTTACCTCCTAGAAGCATACTTTGATGACAACTTTCATTCTATTCAATTACATAGAACTAATGAGAGAAAATAGATAATGAAGAGAACAATAAGTTCTACCAATCTTTTTAGGGCAGGGGTTCATATGTGTTGTTTAATTGTTAATCTGAACTAGAACAATCCTGACCTACAACTGTAGTACCATACAGTTAGGAAGTAAATACAATTCTTGCCAAGCAGCAAAATTATTGAATAGAATGATAATCATTTTAATCCCTTTAGTTTAGTTGTGCATGCAGTCTTTGTATGTTTTTAACATCTATCTACTAATATATGCCCAGGACTGAGAACTTCCTGGGGCTGGCAAGGGCCAGGTGCAATTGTTTGCTTTTGATAAACAGGCTGCTGCGATAAACCTCTCTGAATAAAAGCAACTAAAAGAGAAAGGGTTTATTTAATTTACACATCCATGTCACCATCATTGGCACACAGGAAGCAACTTAGAGAAGGTATTGAAGTGGAGACCACCACTTCAAGTCTAGTGTGAGATCCTATCTCAGAAAAGAAGACAGAGAGATGAAGAAGAGCACCAGAACTTGACCAGGCACTTCCAGGCAAATGCACACACGCATGAACATGCCTGCACTCATGGAAAATCTTTAAAAATTGTAATTTGATATTTTATACTCAAAATGTCTTAAAGCTAATGACTTATGGACCACAAACTTATGTTAGTTACCTCAGTGCACCTGAACTTCATAATTCCCAATTCTGTTTCAAATGAAAATGTTATGCAGACCAAAATAATTATGAATGTGCCCACTACAAACATAATCAACCATATGGCAAAAGGGATCACTCATTGATA
Source organism: Ellobius talpinus (assembly GCA_001685095.1). Taxonomy (NCBI): domain Eukaryota; kingdom Metazoa; phylum Chordata; class Mammalia; order Rodentia; family Cricetidae; genus Ellobius; species Ellobius talpinus. The sequence goes on from LOJH01025377.1 coordinate 10,257, forward strand.
AGAGTCAATATACTCTTGACTCTTACCAATCAATCATTCAGGTCAGAATATAGTTCCTCCTCAGCTCACAACGAGGAGGAAGACAGCTCAGAACTTCAACTTCAATTCCAAGGGGTCCATTGACCGTCTCTTCATCTCTGCACTTACCCCCAAATACATGTAAAAATATACTCATAAAAACACAAATAAAATAAATTAAAAAGGAAAATAAAAAATTATCATGAATCCGCTTTTTTTCATTAACTGGTTAAGACATCCTGGAAAATGTACAGATGGTTTGAAGCACAATTAGCCACAAAAGAAATACCTTTATTTAGAAAAGCATTGTCATGCAAACATAGGTTGAAGATAATCCTTTGTAGAAAGATTCTGGGGAAATAGTCTAATAACCAAAACATGAAATGAACTAAAATGTCTTTCTTTATAGGCAAGAAAACCTTAGGGTTACTTATTTTAAAGCCACAATGTTTGAAGTAGTCCACTGATGTTAATATGAAAAATAATTCACTAGCACATTAGAAAAGTCATGGAGTTAGACCTACTCACAGCTGCACTTCACTTTGTAAAACAGTACCATTTCAATTTGAGTAGATATGAATGGATATGATCTACAAATTTAAAATAGTAGGTACAGATAAAATATGTTTTGCATCTCTACAATTGCTCATTTTCCATAATTTTTTTTACATTTCTTCAAAAATGATTAATGTACTTGCATAGGTATAATGTTTTCAGTTGTGTGTGCTTACTATCAGCATGTGTACACAGAGAACCAGATTTGTCTTCTGACTGGCACTTCCTCATCAAAAACACAGAATCCTTCTGGGTAAACATTTATATCGTTTCTAATTTCTTTATTCATACAAATATGCTGATTTAAAAAACATATGTATTCATGTAAAACAAATGATTAATGTTCGGATTAATAGGTTGAACAATATGTAAAACTTACATTCTTCTCAATGGTGCAGGGTACCAAAAACTCCTGGATTTTCTTCTATCCCCTTAAATTAATTATCATTATTTTATCTTACAGATGTGGAGAAGGTAATTTTCTTGTATGAACTCAGCTTTCTATAATTAATAAGGTACTAAAGATTTCCCTGTTCCTGTATAGAAACACCATTCACAAACCCTGGTGAGGTTGTTTTCTAACACGACCTGTCGCAATCTATGTCATAATGTTTTGCTTTTACTCAGACCCTGACAATTTTATGTCCAGGTATTCCCCTGCATTTGTACTTGCTCTTGATCTATTTTATCATAAAAATGGGCAAATTTGGAATTTACATTTTAAACATTTCTGTATTTTATCCTACCTTAAAAATGGTCCACAGCTTAATATTCTAAGATAGTATTTCCCTTAAATTTTATTTTTTTGTATGTTCCTTAGATTTAAGACAAAAAATAATTTAAGACATAAAACTCTGAAAGTTTTAATACCCCAAATGGAAACATACCAGTTCCATTTCTGTGTGCTTCTGGGGCGTATAATTAATGTCTGGCATGTGTATTGAATGGATTCAGCTAGTTATTAGACTGCATTAAAGATTACCTTTCCAACACCTCTTGTTTCTATTAATATTAATACATTTTTAGGGCAAGTGGTTTTTCTTTGAACCTTCTTTTCAAGCTTATTACAGCACTGTAATTTCAGGCTGTGGTTTCTGTTGTTATGTCAGTCTTTGCCGTCAGCATTCTAGTTTGGAGTTGCTCTTTCCTCCTGAATGCTGATGGCTCACGTTTGGATTCCTCAGTGCTGATCTCCAGTTTTGTTCAGAATAAATCTGGAGTAATTTCACGGATATATACTGCAAAAAGTTGATTTGCTTGCTCACTCTTACATCCAGTCATCAATTCATTTGACGGCTGACAAGTCCACTCAACAAGGGTACAGATTCCTAAGCACAATGAATGCTCTTTTCACATGGACTTGATGCACACTTTCTTGCTGTTATTCACATCTAAATGTTTTTATAAGCAAATGATGGGCATTTTAATATCAAATAAACACCTTATTTTGCAGTGGTGCAGGAGATGGATACTAATTGTACCATCTCTTTAATAAAAAACCCCAGAATTTTATTTTCTAATAATGTAATCTATAAAAGATTTTTTTTCTGTTATAGAGTGAAAACTCTCAGTTATAATTTTACTTTTTCTGTTAAAGTTGTACAAAATAAACTAATTGAAAGCATATGAGCCCTAATTTGCATCAACCAAAATGCCTTTACTGCATAGACTTAGAGCCTTAGAAAACATCACCAGGGGTTTCCATCCACTCAAAACGAAACTGCGTTCTAATTTACTCTAATGGAAAGGTGAAGGAGATAAAAAAAAACAGTTTAAAAATATCTCCACGTTGTTTTTCAAATTCCCATTTGCATTCGAGGATTTGAAGTGAAAGCATTCAGAGCTCATCCACAGGCAAGACTCTGAAAACTACAGGGACTATGGAAACACATGAAAGAGGAGGAAGACCCGAGCTTTGTGAGATCACAGCTTTCCTTGATATTGAATAAAGCAGAGATCCACAGGACGATGGGAAGGGCCACAGGTCTCTGACAGGAACAGCAAGACCCATGAAGTGTTGTTATGTGGGGGGCACAGTGGTAAAGGCAATGCTCTTGAAAGCAGAAAAATTTAAAAGCTAAAATAGGAAAGAATTCTTGAAAGTAAATGCGGTTTGATGTGTGAGTTTAGTGTCCCCGAAAACCCCTGACACAAAGAATTCCTTCAACTGAGTTCACAGACAAAGGCTCAAAGCAGAACAGGAAACCTTCGAGAAACCCCTGAGTGTCTCACACACAAGAAACTCAATCCATCCTTCAGACTCACTCAGTTCATGTACAAAAGAAAACAGCTAAACCACCAGGGAAGGGTGAGGAGACCTTTCTACCCACTAGGACAAGACAAAGAACATCCCTTTGTGAGGGGTGCAGAAATAAAGTTAGCTGCAGTTGGCAAAAGGCACAGGGAACCTCCTCGCAAGCAAGGGGAATAAAAAAAAAGCTCAAAGGTGAGATGCTGTCAAGGAGGGTGGGAGTCAAGCCCCTTGTTTCTGAGGAGGAGATGGTCACTCCACTGCACTGACCAAACCTTCTTAGTACTAACAAGGCAACACTAGTTGAATGCTAGGGAAAGAACAAGAAATGCCATCAAAAACCATGGACTTTCAGAGACAAGAAGTTACAAGCACAGTGCTCCATGTATTTTGCTCAAGAAGTGAAATTACAGAGAACCAGCTGTAATCCCCCATGAAAGATTCTGAGCACAGACATAACTGACAGCTGACATTCAAGAGGATCGTCTATCTTCTTTTTCTATTTTCTTGTTTCTTAACTTTTTAAAGATAGGGATTCCTACTCCATTGCCAAAGTTAGCCCTGAAGTTCTGGTCTCAGTCATTCCTCCTGCCTCAGGTGAGATTACAAGCTTATCCCCATGACATTAGGCCCAAAAAATGATACAATTAATTTTAAAGCTCTCCCAGACTTATAAAGAGGTCTGCTTAGAGCATGAATAGTTCATAAAAAGGTATTCTTATTTCCTTATGATAGTCCACCAATGCTGAAAGGGGAAGAGGCACAGAAAGCAGAGATCAAGTCAGCAGACTGCAGTGTCAATGAGCGATGCAAATGAGAGTCAGAGCGCAAAGAGAGGAATTAAATCTGTTAGCAATGCCACCTCTTCAGAAAGCCCCACAAATGGAGCACAGAGCAGCCCTGTTAATGGACTGGGCTTGGATTTTCACACATGTCTGTATCATGAGCCACACATTTTAGTACCAAATCGAGGTTGTACTTCATCTTAAAATCACTGCTAAAACTCTTTTGTTTTATTTTGTTGTTTGTTTGTTTGGCTTCAGTATGGTTGTCACGAGAAAAAAAGGACTTAACTAAATTTTGCATTGGGCAGGAAAGCTTATTGATCTTAATGGTTGTGTTTAGAGATGAAAAATATATTTTTTTATTTAGGTCATAGGGCAAAGCATTCAGCACACACACAAACATGACCAATAAAGCATTCCCCAAGTGTTTTAGTATTCTGTTGCTCATACTAGAAATTTAATAATAATGACAGTAAACATCTTTCTTATTTCCAGTTTTTATTTTTAACACAAATTCTTACTTTATAACCTTACTGGAATCAAACTTGTTAACCTCCTCTCTAAGCCTCTGAGGTTCTGGAGTTGTAGTTGTATAGCACAGGCTGGTGGGAATAGATTTGTTTATAGAAGCTTCTAGAGCTCTTTGAAGCCTGAGCCTTGTGTAAAGTTATCAAGCACTGTATTTGGGTGGTCCAGCATTTGCCACCTGAGCCCAGGAGGAATTCACAAAGCTGTGGCCTGATTGGAGCCTCAATTTATGAATGACTGCAATGGTCAACAGATTATCTGGAGGGCAACTCAGAGCAGAACACTGCAGGACCTTCCAGTACCAAGGAAAGAACAGGAGAGAGTCCAGATGAGAGCCAATGATCGGTATAGTCAATTTTCGTGTCTCCACCCAGCTTTCTCTCTCTGTGTGTCATCAAATCTATGTTCAGCTGTCAAGGCTACCCTAGCAGGCCAGCTCAGTCCAGCTATGTTCTTGCTCTATTATATTGTTCATTCTTTCTTTTTTTCCTTCGATCCTTTCTTTGTTTTTTCCTTCTTTTCTTTCTTCTTTTCTTCCTTCATTTCTTTTTCTTCTTTTTTTGTCTTTTTTCTTTCCACTCTTACCTTTTACCTGTTTTTTTCTTTTTTCTTTCCTCCATATCTTGTCTGGTTTGCAGGGTCTATGTCCTCTGATAGCACGTAGTCATCTTTCTCTCTTCAGTCTATCATTGATCAAATCCCCTTCACTCCTCACTTTTCCTGCCCTACAGATCTTCATAGTATTTTTCTCTTCCTTCTCCCTCTCTATCATGATGCTATAAACCACTAGCCTCACTGTGTTTTTTATCCTTTTTTATTTTTGACTTATAACCTCTTTCAGTTCCTAATATATTTGTAAACGGTCATACCATTGTACCTTTATTTCTTAATTATATTTAAAGAGTGATTATTGTATATTGAAGTTTAGTAAATTTTCATAAGTCTGCCTCTGGATAGTGATTTGTTAGAGTGGACAGATGAATATAGATTCTAGTGTCCTGAACACTATCTTATGAAGAAAATAGATACCTCAACTCTGCTACAACATACTACTTCCAAAATATTGCAAATACTTTCACTAAGTGATGTAAGGCAGCCTGATATTTTTTAAACCCAATGAGAAAAATACAAGTAACATTAATAAAAAGAGCAATCTGCCCTCTACCAAGTATACCAACCCTAGGACACATGCCCCTGTAAGAACAATGACAAATTTGTCCAAATAAGGAACTTAATGAATTCCAAAAGAAAATAAATAGCTGACTGAAATCAGGATGTCAATTAGGGTGCGAAACTAAATTAAATAGAGAATGGGAAATACTGTAGAAAGCAAAAAACAAATACTGAAGAAATTATCCTTAGAATGAAAAACTCCTTAAGAACTGTTCAATGGAAAGTGTCACCAACAGAATTGATCATAAGGAGAGGACTGAAGAACAGGGCATCCAGATGATATAGAGTAATTGTTACATTGTCTCAAGGACAACTATGTGTGTATGTAAGTATATGTATTTGTGTGTAAATATATATTCATATACACACACATATACATATATCTGGGCTGGAGAGATGACTCAGCGGTTAAGAAGACTGCCTGTTCTTCCAAAAGTCTTGAGTTCAATTCCCAGCAGCCACATGGTAGCTCAGAACCATCTGTAATGAGATATGTACCCTCTTGAGGAAGAGACCTACCTGGTCAGCCAGTCATCCTTATCAACTCAGACCATGAAATCCCATATGGACCATGAAATCCAATATAGACAAGTTCACCAGAACCGCCATATACGAGCTACCATGCATGCTTCAGCATTGCCAGGGCATGCATAAATTTCATGTTTTCAAATATATGTATCTAAACACACACACACATATAATGGGGAAGACACCTTGGCCAATATATATATATATATACACACACACAAACTATGGGAATAAAAGAAACAGGATTCCATACAGAGATAAGCAAAATATTTCAAGAATCATAGCAGAAAAAAATTTCCAATCTAGTGAAAGAAACCCATTCAAAAAGAAGCAGCGTATAGAAGAGAATATAGAAGAGACTAGGAAAGAATATGACCATGTCCTATCACAGTTAAAAAAAAATAACAGTAAGTATACAAAATAAGACAGTGTGTTAGCAGCTTTTAGTGAAAGCATCATGTCACATCTGAAGGCCAATTGATCCGAATAGCAGACAACTCTCCACAGAAGCATGAAAATCAAGTGGGACACAGAAGTGTCTAGTGCAAGTTGTGAAAGTCCACACCTGCCAACACAGGCTACAATACCCAGAAAATAAGCTGTGGTTTGCCCATATAAGTTTAGGCTTTCTCATGTCAATAGCACATTACAATGAGGGTTTTTGCTAATTCTAAAAGAAAATGTAAAACCTCAACTAAAAAAGGAACTAAGCTGCCTTGTCTTTCGAAGAATATGCCTGCTAAGTATTCACGTCTGAGAGGGCAGCTGCAGCAGTCTTACAGCTGTCAGCTCTGAAGCTAGAAGTGAAGAGATGATCCTGATAGTGCAGTGGTTGTGGTACCCATCTCTGCTGTTACGTGAAGAGCCACCAGCCTCACTGGTAAGATTGTCATCTCAATTCAGGTTATCGATGGGAACCTCTAGTCAGAGCTCAGAAACTGACACTTTTTGAAAGGAAACCAAGACCCTCTCTATTATATTTTCATACCTCCTGAAAGAGTCTTTTGAAAGCAAAATATTCCCAACAACCTGCTTGGCTCACAGTGCAAGTCGCTTTCTCAAAATTTGATATCCCATTTCTGAGACCAGTAGCAAGAAGCTTCTGCCAGAGTCAATGAAAGCAAAAGGTTTAATAAAGCCTCTCGTGAATACAAAATCGTGGGTGGCGTATTTCCTTATTCAGTAAGCTATTTTTAAAATGTGAAGCTGCCACATATTTCATTTTGAAACTTCATTTGCCTCTCTTGGAGAGTGAACTTTTTGTCATCGGTAATTTGACTTGAACTATAGCTAAGCTGAGCGAATCATCTTCCTATGAATCCCTTGTTCTGTTTCATAGATCCATGTGAATGTTTCTGGGCTCTCTTTTTCAGTTCGTATGTTCTCTGACGCCTTGTGCATCCTACCTCTGGATGGGTTTTCTTAAAATATGACTTTACTCACACTTTTTCTTTTATCAGAAATCCTTTTCATTTTATTATTTTTATGCAAACCCCTTCACCTTACATTCAAGGTTCTTCATCATATCCATTTCTACTTTGCATGTATCTTCTGTCACTATTATCTGCAAATTGAACTGCCAAAATAGTGATCCATTGAGAGTATCCATCCTATTTCTGGAGAATATTTCTCCATACTTTTCTGGCTGCATAAATGTTTTCTCTCTGTCTTCATTATCTCCTCCTTAACGTGTACCCCACAAATGGCATGGTATATAAGGAGTCTCTGAACATATCCATGTAAGGGTATCTACCACTTCCTGTAGATGCCCATTGCCTAGACAATCCCCATGAACTTCAAGGTTATTTTTGGGGAGAGGGGGATAAGCTTGGACCCAAAAATTACATATTTTAATGCTTTAAATTTTTCATGTGTTTATATTGTCCATCAAGTTAGCCATTTCTGAAAAATTATTTTTTACTTTTAACTCACACAATAGGCTAGAAACTGTAGTTCATAAATATTCTGTTAATGACTCTTGATTCAGAGATTTCTATTCAAGAACTGTGTAGGCTTTATGTTTGAGGAAAATGAGACCCAGAATTATGATAGGAAGTTACTCAGTCATGTGTTGGTTTAGAGTTAAGATATTTTTCTATCTTTAATAATGTTATTTCATTGGCTGTTTCTAAACCTATTTTATACTGGATTAAGCAGAGTACATGCATGTGAGGTTTATAAAATACTACATATTACATTTGTATTGATAAATTAAAGTAAGCATATGATTATGCTTCTGTAAAGATATTTGCTACTTCAAGAGCACGGCTTTACAATTGCCTTTTAACAGATAGAATAAGAAAGAGTACACAGGAATTTGAGGGCAATAGGAACACCAGTGATTTTATTGAGATAGGCAGTTATCTAATAAGGACCAATACTACGGAATTCTTTGACACCCTGTTAAACGTGATATTGTACCATGAAGTCTATAACGGCACCATTGTAATTCCACATTTTGCCGAAAAGTGAACAATATCACTATTTACTTACTATAGTGATAAAATGGAGTAGACAATTGAACTTTCATTTTTCAATGACATATTAGCATACAGAATTGGAAAACTATAGAAATTAGTGTCACTGAGATGATAAAATTATAAAATACTCTTTTTTTATTCATTAAAAATTTCCACCTCTTCCCCTCCTCCTATTTTTCTCCCCCTCCCCACTCCCCT
>LOJH01025378.1:0-17587 GCA_001685095.1 Ellobius talpinus
CCCCCCTCTCTCTCTCCTTCCTAACTGTGGAGACAATGTTACAACGTGACCAGCTGCCTCGGGCACCTGCCACCATGCCTCTCTGCCTCTGCCATGATGGACTAACTGTATCTCTTCAGACTGTGAACCCAAATAAATTCTCCCTTAAGTAGCCTTGGTCAGACATTCTATTGCAACAACAGGAACAGTAACTAATACAGTGACCCTCCACAATGCCAGCTCTTGTTAACTCTACAGGACACAGACTGGCTGGAGGAAGGGAGATTTGAATTCAGGAGTGTTAGAATACAAGGGGACTTTAAGTGACTCCCTTTTCTGTCATTAATTTTTATTTTAACTGGCAAGAGGAGCTAGCTGCCACCAGCGAGGGACACATGGCAACACATGGCCAACAATGAACCACTCACCCATGAGAGAGGCCTGTTTGCCCTGCAATATCAAACTCTGCTCTCTCCATCCCCAAGCGCTCAGCCCACTCAGTACCAACCAGGGGAGCATTTGGGTTTTTTGTTTTGTTTTGTTCTTTGAGACCTGGTTTCTCCAAATAGCCCTGGCTGTCCTGGAACTCACTTTATTGACCAGGCTGGCCTCGAACTTGCAGATCCAACTGCTTCTGCTTCCCGACTGCTGGGATTAAAGGTGTGCGCCAGCACCGCCCGGCCAGGGGAGCTTTTGGAAGGCTCTGACATAGCAGATCTGGGACAGAATTATTTTTTGATGAGACTAGTACTCAGCACAGACACATGGGGGTCTCCAGAGCCTAAGCACCCAGACAAAATAGCAGGTCTAATAGGACCAGGACCCATCTGACCATCTAGGTCCCTGCTGCCTGACTGCCATAGACCTCAGTGCCGCTTCCACTGATAGTAGTTCTATGACCACAGCAGGTACGTGGCTCCTCTTCTGCCCACAGAAACATAAATACCCACCTGACAAGTTAGTGATCTGTGGATGACAGATCACAGCCCTGAATGAAGGGACGAAGAATGGGAGGTTGGCAGCCCCAATTCAGGCAAAGCAGGCCTGCTACCATCAAGGTACATTTGGCCTCGGGGTTCCTCCTCTTGCAGACACCCCGGGGCTTCACCCATCATCCTGCCACTTGGTCACAGACAGTCAATGTCCAAATCTATGACAGAGGAAAGAGGCAGGAGAGAGGGAGAGGAGAGAGCAGCCTCCTTCATCCTTCACAAACCTCCTATGCTCTCCACCCTCTCAGCTGTACACACAGATGCCAAGAAGAGAGCCAGCCTGGGTGAGAAGAGCAGGGAAGCAGGGGGTAGCCCCGCCCTTCCACCCCACCACCCCTTAATGAACATAGAGCTAGGCAGAATATTTTTTCAGGAGAAAGGTGTCATTTTCTGCCAGGAAGTGGATGGGGGCGGGGAAGCTGAGATTTAGCAGCCTTGACAGTGTGCCAGGATCTGTGCCGGGCATGTGTCATGTGTCACCGTCCATATGTCAGCACTGTGAGTGAGGGCACCAGGCTGAGGCAGGGATGAGCCCCTTTGGGGGTCCTGGCAGTCTGTCTTTTCTATGCAACTCCTGATGTAATTTCAGAACACACTACTTTTCAAACAGACCCAGATATTTACGTTCGGGGGCTGAAAGGCAATGGGATTCTGTTGCCTGATTTCTCCAGCCCCCCACATAGATGCACCAAGGTAAGATTGTGAGCATAGTTTCCAACAGAGCTGTTTTCATCTTCCGTGGAGTCAGGGGAGGGCATCTTCATTCTCTTAAACTGAAGGGGGGGGAGACTGTTCACCCCGGGATCCTAGCTCTCTGGTCAGAGGCCCTGTCTTGAAGAGCACGCGCGCACACACACACACACACACACACACACACACACACACACGCACACACACACCCCTCACCTTCCACCTCCTCTTCCTGAGAAAGAGGTTTTGTAAGACCAGTGAAGATTTGGCACTGTTGTCACCTGAACGCCTTCTGGTCTGTAGCAATGTTCTGCATAGGGAGAGGGGACATTCCAAGCTAGGACAGAGACAACCATACCAACCACCCACCACGTCACAATCATTATATCACCCCAACATCATAACACACTGGGAAACACACACAACAGCCCCACTGCACAGTCAAGAAGACTGAGGCTCTCACAATTTATGGCTGAATGTACCACAGAGTGCTTAGCCAGGAGCTGTGGCCATGTGTGGATATAGACTCAGAGGATGGGATTCCCCAGCTTCAGAAGCCACCACCCCCTCTACGACATCCCACTTCCACACAATCCACACATTCCTTGGGACTCCCTTGGTGATAGGTGTCAGTGGGGGCACCTGAAGAAGGAAGCGGCTCTCTGCACCTTAATTGACTATAAATTGCCCCCGTGCATTTAATGAAGGCTGTCAGGAGTGATTATGGACTGTGGGGTGACCACTCTGTAAACACATCAGGTGAGGCTGCGGCGAGCTGGTGCTAACCATCCTCGAATCAATGCTCCAGCATCCTCCCTCACTGACACATCTGGTACCTGGGAGGTACTCCAGCTGAGCGAAAGTCAGCAATCTGTCCCAAGCACGAGGCTTGCAAGACTGTGAGACAGGCAGACAGGCCCCAGGGATCCCATACCATGCTTTAAGGCAACGATTTGCAACCTTCCTGAGGCCGTCACCCTTTAATACAGTTCCTCACGGTGTGGTGACCCTCAGTCATGAAACTGTTTTCATTGCTACTTCATAACTGCAATTTTGTTACTGTTATGAATCACCAAGTAAATATCTGTGTTTTCCGATGGTCTTAGATGACCCCTGTGAAAGGGTTATCTGACCCCCAAAGGGGTCACAACGCACAGGTTGAGAACCGCTGCTCTAAGGGGCAAATGCTGCCCAGGGCTGAGAGGCAACCAGGCTGGCTGGCCAAGGCAGGACTCTGCCACTCAGGGGAACAGCATGGCCAACACAGTAGCCCAGGTGGGGTCTGCACCCCTCCACACAACAGCAACATTAGAGAATCTCAGACCCAACCAGATCTTCTAAGTCAAAAACGAGGGGTCAGGACTGATATCTCTACAACAAAGTGGAAAGAGAGGGGTCTTAAACCTCTTCTGTCGGACCTGCTGGGCACAGGCAAGGGATACATTGACAGAGGCCTGCTGTGCCTAGATTATAGGATGGGGAAACTGAGGCAGCCTTCACAGGGCCACACGGCAGGAAAGAAACTACTACTTTAGACTTGAGCCTCCTTCTGGGGTCAGACCGCCAGGTCCCTGAAGCTGGCAGGTAGTCCTCTCTGACTCTCTCTGGACCACAGGATGGGGATCAGCTCTGTTGGAAATGCCACAAGAGTGGTTTTCAACCCCAGACCACATTCTGTCCTGAGGCAAGGCACAAGAAGGAGTGTGGGTCATGGAGGGGACCTGGACTACCACAGATGGCAGGAGGCTGGTTTCATCCCAGCACCACGCTCTTGAGGTCTCTGCATGTCGCTGTCTCGCTGTGAGGAGCCCTACCTCCTGTACCATACTTCTGTGTCTGCAGGCCATTTATCCTCTTTCCCCACACACCCTGTCCTCAGAAAATACATCTAACCAAAGTCTGTGGCGGGCTGGATGCGTGTTCTTAGGCTGGGACAGATGCTGAAATCATTGCTCACAGCACTAGCCCCGCTATGGGCCATACCCATTTCTGGTCACAAGGACATTGGGCGGGGAAGGGAGCCATGTATGATTTGCTGCTTCGGGCCCTGCCCGCGAAGAAGTCACAACTTTCTCAACAGTTCCCTAGAAGGCAATGGGTTGTGGGGGTTCAGGAGCTGTGGCTGATTGGAGAATGTAATCAGGTGACCCTGGTTGACTTAGCCTCGTTCCCCTGCCCTCAGGCCACTGTGTCATCTCCCTGACAGTGCCCCAAGTCCCTGCATGTCCGAATCTCTGTTCTTCCAGCGAATTCACCAACTTGCAGAGGTGGCAGCCTCAGCAATGAGGTTGGACTACCCACAGTGGACAGCATCAGAAAACACCAATGTATCTGCAGGCTCTGGCCTGCTCCCTCTGTGGTAGCCTGAGGCCAGAGGCAACCACTGCTTCACCTCACATTTGGGACAGCACAGGTGAGAAGCGGAGCTGAGAGGAGTAGGGTGGGGCAGCCATCACACTGTAAGGAGACTAGAAGCAGCTTGCTGGCCCAGGTCATACAGGCAGAGTACACAGGCCTCATTGGTTCTGCCTACCAGAGACCACGAGAGACAGATGTTCCCTGTCTGTCAGGCCTGAGCTATCCACAGCGCAGTTTCTCCCAAGAGCTTGCAGAGGCATGGCAGAGTAGTCCACCTCCCTGTCTCATTCAATGGTACCACACAGGCATCTTGAGTTACCTGGCAAGGGCTAACTCAGTTGTCAAAGGAGATCGACTTCACCACTGCACATGGTCCAGCGGCTCAAAAGTCCGGGAAGGCAGCCCAGGCAGTACTGTGACAAGAGGCATGTCTCTCTATCTACCAGAGGCAGAGGGGACCAAGACTGAAGGCCCTTGCCCCCTTTGTCTACTGTGGCATGAAGGTGAATGAGGAAGAGACCATAGCAGGGAGAGGGGTGAGCACCCTGCTCGGAGAAAGCCGGGATCTCCTTTCTGCCCACTCTAACCTCTTCCAAAGACTGCAGGGAACTGGCCGCCTAGGGAGAGCTGGACTGTGTCTAGCTAGGACACTCACTGACGTGTGTCGTCAACAAGTGCCTCAGTTTCCTCATCTGTACCGTAGGCTTCATAGCCACCTCTTCCACAGGGTGCTGCATGGACAGAATGGGCAAGGCATGGCGAAGGTTCTCAGCACAAAGTCTAGACCTTTCTGACAGGGAGGTGACATCAGTCCCCAGGAGGGGCAGGCCCCAAGGACTGGGCATCACTAAGGTCAGCAGAGCAGTTCCAGGCTGAGCCTCTGTGAAGAGGGCCTCCGAGGAAGCGGGGAACTGTGGAGCACACTGCAAACAGCAGGGGTCTCAGATGAGGCAGGACGAGCTGGGGGTGAATCTCACTGCTGGGGGAGACACAAAACTGTTGCCCCGCTGCAACAGACACAGGATGACAAGGAATTGTTTCGGGGGCTTTCCTGCTCTTGCCAGGAGTCTCAGGCAGTGGAAACGTCCCTTTTAGGAATCATGCATGAAGCCAAACCAGAGGGTTCTGGCCTCAGCTATGATCCCTACCTGCAGTTATGAATCGCCATTTGGAGAACTGACCAACCTCCATATGCGCCAAAGCCTTCCAGATACCTAGGAGATGCAGTGGAATCATGACCATCTAATGGAGTAAACTGAGTCAGAGAGAAGTAAACACCTGGTGGCACAGTCCGTCTTTGCTGAAGATGCACTGTGGAGGAGAGGGGCTTTAAAAGACAAATTTCTCAGTTAAAACAGCACCCACTCCACACAGCAATTTCATTTCCAAAGCTGTATCTTAAATTGCAGAACTGTCCAAGCAAGTGAGATCCTTCCCATTTCCAGATAGGGAAACTGAGGCTCAGAGAAGGTAAGGACCTTGTTTGTGGTCACACAGTTAATAAGCAATAGAGCTAAGATTTGAATCCAGGCCCCAAGCCTCTACTTTTGGATCTCAGGATGTAGAGCTCAGGTCTGGAAGTAGAGGAGGGCAAAGGCACCAGATAAAGAGCTTTGGGGACAGTTTTCCTGGACACTGGTCTGTTTCTAGTCAAGGGCTGACTGTCAGGCACATGTCCCTGAAGGCTCATAAAGCACCGTAGGGATGAGAACAGTCATGACAGGTTCAAAGTCGCCTCTGCCTGCCTGGGTCTCGGCCGCCAGCTGGAGGGTTTCAGCCCTGTAAATTATACCTCCGCCAGTTCCCTAGAGCCCAAGTGTTCCTGGCCCTCTGCAAGCTCAGCGCAATCTCACCAATAGCCAAGCTTGTCTCCAGCTCTCATTCCCAAAGAGAGACCCAAGGGCCTGTAACCTACCGAACCTCCTCTCCCCTGGGCCATTACACACGAGTGTGGCTGACTCCAAGGGGTGTGGCCAACAAGGACACTCATCTTCCAAGGTCCGAAGGCCTGATAGCCCAGGAAGCAGAAGTCCCTAAGTTCATACTGCTGCATGGACAGAGCCAGAGCCCAGGGTCTGTGCAAGGCTCTCCCCACGGGGTGTGACCCTACACTTGCTCAACCACTAAGCCTCATTCCAGGTGACGGGCTCAGAGAGGATCCTACCAATCCTGCGGGGCAGCAGAGAGGAAAGTAGAAGCCCAGCTCTGGCAATTAGCTGAGGGGCTGTGGTCATCTAGCAGGTTTCCACATCTGTTAGAGAAAACACAATAGCACGGGCACCTGTCGCTCTTGGGGAGGTCATGTAGGCCACCTAGCTATGAGACTAAAGTACTAAACAGTCACTGTATTCGCTTCTCTTTCTCTCTCTCCCTCTCTTTCTCTCTCTCTAATCACAACAGCTCAGTCTCCCATCTAACACCCAACTGGCCCTGCTGGTGACCGGCCTGTCTGCTCACCTTCTGCAATGCCCCTCCTGTGGCTTCAGCTGACCAGGCCCCAGCAAGCCCTCATTGCCATCTCCCCTGAGACACTTTCTCTGACCCTCAGCCCCTGGATAAATTCCCCCTTCTCAGGGCATTAGCATCACTCTGAAGCTCATGGCTCCCTGGAGTGAGCTGGTCACTTATTATGGGGTAGGGGGACATCTATCCTCTAAGCCAGGGATTCTTAAAAGCCAAGACTCATGCAGAATCTGAGAGGGGTAGTTTAAGTGCACAGGGCTGGGACTCTGGCCACACCAGGGTCAAGTCCAACTCCATCCTGCACACGTCATGTGACCTTGTGTATGTTAACTTCTCTGAGCCTCTGCCTCTTCAACTACATAACAGGGTATGAGTCTGATCCTCGAGGCTTGCTATACAAAGCCGGTGGAGCGGTATATTTCGAGACAAAGCCATGTGTAATAAGAGATAGCTACCACTTCCCCAGTCATCTGTGATCTGCGTCCCTTGCCCCCACCCCTAGCACAGCCTGGCACAGGTGCTGAGTGTGTGCCATCCACAGTCTGCCCACACGACAGGTGGCCATCATCGTTATCATTAGTATTATTATGGTGGCATCCTAAACACCTGCCCCTTCCCTTCTCCCACCCCCTCCCCATGGGCAGTGCACAGCCATAGTGGCCACCAGCTCCAGGTGTGCTGGTCTAGAGCCTGCTAGGAGTAGCTGCACCCTCCAGGTCCACGTGAGGCCAGTGACTCTTGTCTCACACCTCTGTGGGAGTTCTGGGCTACCCTGGGGAAGAGAAAGGTCATAGGAGTGGCAGGCCTTCTCTCAGGTTCTACTGCTCACTCCCACCTCCCAGAAGGAAGAGGGACATCCTCCAAGGGGTCAAAAGACCCCAGACTCAGGGGTCCTGGGTTTCAAGAGCTGGTCACCTGTACAGACAGAACAGACCTCCTTCCTCCCTTCCTGCTAACCACAAGAAGCTGTGGGAGACCCCCAACTGTTTCTGCTCAAGGACTCAGACTCAGCCCCCGGGGCAGAGAAGCAATGGTTTTGGAGCCCTATTTTGAGAACTACAAGTCCCAAGCCACAGTGATTCTGCAGCCCAGGACATTGCTGCTCCCCCCAGATCTGGTCCTCTCTACACTGTCAGGGCAGACCACAAACACCAGTGACTCCCAGGGACCTGGGGCAAGCTCTCTCCTCACTTGCCTATGTCTGCATTGCTGAAAAGTGACTGAGCAGAACGATGATTTCCAAACTGCCCCAAGGAGGTCCTAATAAGGACCAACTTTTGGCCCAGGACTAGCTATGAACGCAGCCCAACGTGAAACTGCAAATGTGCAAAAGGCATTATAAGATTTATTTTTGTGATTTCTTTTCTTGTTTGTACCTCAGTTGTGCCATTCTTGAATGCGAACCTTGTAGATGACAGCGAGGAACCTCTGCTGGGAGTTCGCCGTGGCCTCTGGGCCTGGGTTAGAGTAGATACACAGTACCAGCTGGTAGTACCACTCTCTGCCCCTGACCTGAACTTCCATCAAAGCCCATTATTCTTCCTTAGCACTAACATGTGTTAGACTAGATGCTTTCTCTCCCTTTCTGCCTACTCCCTCCTGACCAGCTCACTCCTTTGGAACAGGGATATGTGTCTGTCTGTTGTGAACCTTGGAGCTTGCAGCAGCACCCCAAAAAATGGAAAATATTCAAGGGAAAGTCTGGCGTGTGTGTGTGTGTGTGTGTGTGTGTGTACAGATATCCAAGGCTCCCGGGCAAGAGCCAATTTGCCCAAGTATTACCATAGCTAAAACACGAATTTAAGATAAATCATATTGCCTGCAGGAAAAGAGGGAATTTTCCTTTACTGGGCAAGCTGGTAAAAATGTAAACACACTTAATCGTTAACAGCATCATTGCAATATTCTGTCCCTGTTTTCCATAATTGTATCATATTTGTGCAAGATGTTAATGGCAAGAGAAACTGGATGATGGGGACTCGGAACTTTTCCGGCAGCTTTCTTCCATGCTTAATATAATGGCAAAATTAAGTTTTTTAAAAAAGCCAGGCATGGTGGTATATGCCTTTAATCCCAGCACTTGGGAGACAGAAGCACACGGAGCTCTGTGAGTTCAAGGCTAGCCTGGCCTACATAGTGAGTTGCAGGCTAGCCATAGCTATATAGTGAGACCTTGTCTCAATCAATCAATCAATCAATAAATAAATAATAAAATAAAATAAAATTAGAGCTCTTAGCCTAAGGTGGTGTTCGCATCACTGGGGAGATGGTCCACTGATGATAACAACATGGTCTTGGGATAACCCCCAAGACCACATACCAATGAGATATACAGTGGTCCTCTGTAGCCAGACATGGTGGCTCAAATCTGCAAGCCTAGCATGCTGGAGGCTGAAGCCCAGAGGGGTTGCTATAAGGTCAAGACCAGCCTGAGTTTATGTCAATATAGAACCCCAAATTAATAAATAAATAATAAAATAAAACATTCCTGTCTCTCTATGTGGTCTAGTTCCCACTGCTATTTTGGCTCTGCCTGCCCCCCCCCCAGCATTGCCTTGGCCAACTGTATGGGCTGCCTGGGTCAAGAGTGGCGAGATAGCTCACTGTGATGGTTATGCCCACTTAAACAGATTGTCCCCCTCACCCCCCAGACTAGGTCTGGGACTGCAGTCAATCTTGAGAGGCCTGGAGCCTTCCTGTGACATGGACAATCATGGCATCTTCCTGGATGGTGCCCACAAAGATCCTCACACATAACTGTTCCAGCCTCACTTTCTCCATCTGTAAAGTGGGACCGTGTTGACTGAAGCAATGATTACATAACTGTCCCTCTAAGGGCTCCTGGGTTTCCAGAGGTCCTTTTGAGGAGTCCTCAGGCAGGGTGAGGTGGGAATTTAAGAAATCTAGGCTCTTAGCCCCTAACTGAGGTGAGTGAGGCCCAACCTTTGTGTCAGCAAGTATTCTGACCTCTTCCTCCATCCTGCCTACCCTAGTCTCTTAACTGCTGTCACTCAGGGTCACTGCCTCTGTGCTAACAGCCAGCAGCAAGGCCGGAGTCACAAACAGCACATGCCCCTCAGACCGTCAGGACCTGGCAGCCCCTCACATCTGACTATCCCTGCAGGTCCAGCAGTTTGCTTAGCCACCCTCACTGAGAGAGTCCACAGCCCCACGAAGGTCTGCGTCAGTCCTCAGGAACTATCCGGGGCAGCAAAAAGAAATAATGGTCTCCCTGTGGCTGCCCTCCCTCTCCTGAGAGATGTTTGTCTGCCCCTTTTAAAGAGCCACAGGAAGGTGGCCCAGCAAGGAGGGAGAGCTCCTTCACACTACGGGGGTTGAGTCTAGTCCTAAAGGCCCATACTTGTCCCAGAATGCTCTCTCGCTGCACAAGTTCCTTCTCCACTGTCCTGTGTCCCAGCTCATATTCTGGTCCCTCCATCCCAGCCAGCAGTGCCATCACCCCCTCCTCTCCCACCACTCCCTGGGAGATGTCAAGAGTAGCAGGCAGGCATAAGCTCCTCCATGTGTAAGACCGCTGCAGCTGGGTCTGCCCACCTGAAAATTGCTTTCCCCAGGTCCAGACAAAACAGCTGGGCATTGATGGAGTTTGCAGAAAAATTAATCAGTGCCAACTGTCAGCAGTGCCAGGCACCGCCTGGGTCCGCTCCATCCTAATGCCTCCCGAGCTCCCACCTTAATGTCAGGAAATTAGGCTCCTGACAAGACTAATTTCCTCGTGCAGGTGATTAGCGTAGGCATTATCACCTTCGCTGTGACTCAAGATACTTTGGGGGTGCTGAGGGGCTGCCTGGGAAAGTCAGCTCCCTGTGAATCCGCCCTGGTGACAAATGGAGGGATGGGGAGCCAAGGGAAAAGAGCTGGCCAGATGCTCAATGGTCATCCATTCACTCATTCATCCATTCTCCCCCTTACAGCCCCCCCCGGCCCACTCTGAGCGGGGCCTTGCACTTGGGGAAAAGCAGCTGCAAAGCAGAGATAACGAGACATCTGGGGGGGCTTATGTTGAATCCATGAGGGGGTCACACCGCTAAAGTGCTTTAACAAGAGTCTGCAGGAGGCCCGGAGTCAATACGCCACAGCAAATGCCACTGCTCCACAGTCTCATACCATACCTAAATACTAAAATGATCATTAATCGTCATGCTGATATTAATAAAATTAATATGTAAACACTAATAACCCTGTGGGGAGCTACACACAAAGAGTGGGGACAAAAGCCCCTAGGTGCTGAACAGAGCCAAATAACAAAGCTGACAGGCGTGAAAGAGGGGAGGCCGGGGTTCTCTGGGACTGGTGGCCTGGGCAGTGAGCAGGGATTCACCAGCACAGGAGGAACAGCCTCTACGAAAGCTTAGCAATAGGGTAGTCT
This sequence comes from Ellobius talpinus, assembly GCA_001685095.1. Taxonomy (NCBI): domain Eukaryota; kingdom Metazoa; phylum Chordata; class Mammalia; order Rodentia; family Cricetidae; genus Ellobius; species Ellobius talpinus. The sequence goes on from LOJH01025378.1 coordinate 10,873, forward strand.
ATGCAGTTCTGGGTTCCAAGCAGTTGGCTATGGCCAAAGAGCAGGTATCTGTGGGGATAGGGGAAGTGGGCTGTGGCAGACAATTTTACTTCTTCCTTGGGAAGCTTCGGGCTGTGGGCATCTATTGGATGAAGACAATCACGCAGTTCAGGTCCTGAGCTCTAAAGGTAGCAGTCAATACATGTGGCTCTACTCCCTCTAGTCCCCACCAGGAGCTGGGTAGGTTGGGTCTTTCCATGCCTAGCTGGGTCCCTCCCTGGGCTAGCCATGTTCTATGTCCCAAGGGTTTCCGGCAAATATGCTACATGCAGCTCCATCAGGCAGCTGGGATGATAAAAATCGCCATCTTGACATGACATGGGTTGGACCATTCAAACGCACAGGCACGTTTAGCATCTGTGCCATCTGGGGGAAGGCTCTCCTGGGCCCACTCTCCGAACAACTAGCTCCACTATCACTGACACACGCTGTCAGAGAAGCTATGCCTGAGGCTCTGTGAGGAAGCCAGTCACAGCCTCAGCCTTGGAAGATCCTCACACTGCCTTGAAGACACAGATATTCCTAAGACATTTCAAGTTCCACACACGTGCCAGGCCCAGGGCTAGGGTATGGAGTCATAGACTTAGCCCTGTCCACCTGAAAGCATCCATAATCCAAGACAGGAGAGAAGTGAACAGCCATGCTTGTTGCCGAGAGGGTAACCAGGCACAGAGAAAGCCTACCACTCTGCCTGGAGGGACCCAGGAAGGGGACCGAGAAGGGACCATAAGTCATGGGAAAGTAGATGGGAAAAATTATGCAAGAGCTGAGTCCCAGGCCCTCCAACGTGGAGAGGTGGAGCTGATGCATTTGGGACCAGCAGAGATGGAGGAAAGAGGTCTGAGAAGATGGGAGAGGATCCCTGCAGACCAAGAGTTAGCCATGAATTCAGCAGCATAGAGAGAGGGTGAGGGTGATCTTTATGTTGTTCTTGAGCAGGGGTCCTGATTGATAGCCCAAGCTGTCCTTGAATTCACAATCCTCCTGTCTCAGTTTCCCAAGTACCGAGGCAATGAGCCTACACCAGCAGACTTGGCTCATTGCTGATCTTAGCTCCATCCACATGGGGTATCTGGGGTAGACTTTTAAGGCAAGCTGGAATCAGCAACTATCTCACACTTCAGGTACCTGATGTCTGTTCATGGCCCACAGTCGGTCCCAGGTATACTTGATGGTCACTGACCTGACCAAAAATGGAGCCATAGATCTGTCCTTGCCCCCAGTCCCTCTGCCCAGGCCCTGATGCCTGAGACTGATGTTCACATCTACAGCAGGACCCTCACAGACAGGGGCCCTGCCATGGGAAATGGGGCTGTGTGGACAAGCCAGAACAAGGCTGATCTACTTAATGACTTCATTTGGCTCCTGTCTTCTCTGGCTAGGAGATGGCCTTCAAAAAGACAATCAGGCAGAGGGAACGGGAGCCCGGAATGGCAGAGATAGCAATAACACGTGGCTTCCGCACTCTGCCCTCCCACCCCACTCCCCTGTCACATGCCACTCGGAAATTGAGGCCAGAGGATGAAACACCGGGCAGGCAGCAGGCCAATCTCTAACCCTGAAGAGAGCATTACCAGAAACTACACAGCGAAAGAGCCCTTTGCCCAGCCCTTCCTCAGATACCCTAAAAGGGAGCTGGCTTTGTTTTCTAATGAATTGATACATAAAAAACACTTAGGGCACTGCTTGAGACTTAGTGTGTGTGGCTGTTAAAAGAACAAGTTCTACCCATATCCTGTACATTCCATTATCTTTGTTTGTTTTTGTTTTATTTTGCTTTGTTTTGTTTGAAGGCTTCAGCAGATAGAATTAGACCAGTGGGTAAGAGTTCTGGGGAAGTAGGTTTCGTATCATTATTAAGAAGGAAATTTTGTTCCTGAATTTTTCCATGGAGGAACCTTGTGGGATTGCAAGCCCCGTCACCAGGGGTCCAAGTCAAAGCCACATAGCATAACCCAGAAGCAGACAGCCCAGCTGCCCCCAGCTCTGGCAGTGGAAGAGCTGACGTTCAACCTAGCTTGGGCTCTGGCATTGTCCTGCTTGCCAGAACCAGCTTCTCCATGTGTTTGACAGTCACTTGCAGGCCTCTGGTTGACAGGAAGCCTCACTCACCATTGCTGGGCCATACAGAGTTTTGCCTCCAGGGATACGACATTCTAGGTGTAAAAGCGAAGCTTTGGGGTTAGTGATGTTTGAAGTAAATTCATTCCCCATCAGTCCCGTGAGGGGGATAGTCCATCACCCATTTTCAGACGGGCATACAGATTGAGACAGGAGGCAGTTGGAAGCAGCCAGACATCAAAGTCAAGTCCCTAGGGTGTTTCCCTTTCCACATAGAAAGCAAGGGCCAGGCCCCTGTACGCATGCCTGCCACATCCATGGGATGCCACACCTATCCTGTGAACAGCTCAGGCCATATGAGTGCCAAAATTCCACAAGAGACTCAGGCATTATCATAGACCCTAGAAACAGGCACAGCCAGACCATATCCCATTAGACCCAACTTTCCAATATCTTCTCAATCTCTCCTCACTGAAATAGAAACAGAGAACCAGAGGACAGTGAATTTGTGTCCAAGGTCACAGGACTAAGGACCAAAATCTTGGCTTCTGACTTCTAGGTTAAAGCCCCGTTGTCCAGATCTTTAAACAAAAGAAAGAGGGAAGTAAAAAAGTTGCTGGTACCCTTTCTAAGAGAGAACGTCAGAGCTGTCCCTAAGCTCCCCAGAGCCAGGACTGATACCACAGCACTAGACAGCCGTTCCTGCAGTGGCTGCCAAGAGTAGCCTTCAAGGGTCTCCAGTGCTTGGGAGGGACTCCCAGGAGCCAATCAATGCTAGCATTTGCAGAAGACAAGCCAAAGCTGCAGCCAAAGGTAACAGGAACGGGGCCTGCTGGACGGCTCCTGATGGACCTGCAGCCTAGGACTCCTTACCATCAGTGCCCACTCTGTCTACTCTCATCCTCCTTGCACAGTGGGGCCTCTGGGCATGCCAAACGACCATGGCCCTGCAGAGCGACAGGCAGAACGCAGCCAGCCCTGCTCCCTCAGGAGGTCCCTTTGCCTTTCTCAGCCGGCACCAGAATCAGTTAGTAGCTGGTTACCCCTCAGCTTCTGCTGTCAGCTGTGTCAATGCACACCCTCCGCCACAGAGGACTGCCCACTGTGGGCGAGGTGACAGTAGCAGGTTCAAAAGGCAGCCATGGAAACAGTATGTGAAGGCAAGGGAGGGACCTCCCTCCTACTTCTGCCCCACCTCCTTTCATCACCTGGGGACCACACCAGACATTCACTCAGTCCTGGTCACCCAGGGCCCCCATTTCTTCAATCTGCCTGACATCCCTCTGTGGCCGTAGCATTCAGGGCTGGCACAGGCAATCATCCAGGTATATATCTGACACAAGGAGAAACAGCAAGAATGGAAAGGACTGGAAGTCCTAAGGTTGATCCACACTGCAGGCCACTTGTGCATTTGCTGCTGTGCATGTCCAATCTGCAGGGCATGGTCCCCATGCGGCTGCATGCAACTAAGCGTAGCTGTGAACGGGGCTCAACACAAAACCGTGACACTTCCTAAAAGCATTAACAGATTGGTTTTGCCTTTGTTTGTCTGCCTTTGGCTTTGTTTGTGTGAGTCAATCACGTGGTTTTGAAGCTTGAACTTTACAGATGATGCGGTTACTTTGCAATGGCAAAAGCGTGGACATGCTGGGACTAGACACACGTTCTAGGGTCTACACCGTCTTGCTCATACCAGTCTGTGCTGGCTAGTTTTGTGTTGATTTGACACAAGCTATAGTCATCTAAGAGGAGGGAACCTCAGTTAAGAAAATGCCTCTGTATGATTAGGCTGCAGGCAACTCTATAGGGCATTTTCTTAATTAATGATTGATGGGGAAGAGCCCAGCCCGTTGTCAGTGGTGCTATCCTTGGACTGGTGATTCTGGGTTCTATAAGACAGCAGGCTGAGCAAGTCAGTAAGCAGCACTCCTCCATGACCTCTGCATCAGCTCCTGCCTCCAGGTTCCTGCCCGTTTGAGTCCCTGTCCTGACTTCCTTTAATGATGAACTGTGGTGTGGATTTGTAAGCCAAATAAACCCTTTTGTTCTCAAGTTTCTTTGGTCATGGTGTTTCCTCACAGCAATAGTGACCTAGACTAAGACCCAGCCCTACCAGAACTGTATGAGGGACATGCCATATGGACACACCCTCAAAATATTACAAATGTGTGACACATCCAAAGACTACAAACTTCCCCACCAAGCCCCGAGGCGAGCAAGCAACTCCATGGGACCCTCAAGGGACTCGCAGATAATACCCCCACACCGTGAAAGGGGGCTAAGCCTTTGGTAGTCATTGGCACAGCTACAGACGAGTACCCACAATCCATTCTCATTTTCTGACAAGCTTCAGCGTTCCTGGAGCTCAGCTGGGGCCTTGGAGCTGTAAGCAGAGACGTCAATCTACTGCTGTTCATACCAGGAAGTCACACACAACAGACTTGTGATGAAGTAACTGGTTCGGGGTCCAGGAGGGGCATTGGATGCTCAAAGTCACCTACATCTAATGACAAAACCCAGCAAGCTCATTTCAGAAAATTATGTCATCACAGAGAAAGCACAAAGGGCCAGGAAACAAAGACACCTGCTGCCTTCTTCAAGTACCTACAAAGGTTTGAAACAGAACAGAAATGAGCCATTCTACAGGATAAAACTAGTCCCAAATGGGAAAGCAGCAGTGGCGGCAGTAGTAAGCCAAATTATTTAGAACACCCCTCAGCTCAAATGGGGCTCTAGGAGGGGTAGTGAGGGTCCTGACCCCTCCCTCGGCATCCAAACACGAGGAACATTTCAAGGCAGGCTGGAGGTGATCGCAACCTCCAAGATCCCTTCCACTTACGAAAGGTCCATTACCCTATACTCCCCAAGCTCCCGCCAGCCCAGGTACCAACTCACCCACAGGTGTGTCCTCGCTGATCAGCAGGTAGGTGTCAAAGAAGTGATTGATGAAGAATGGTAGTCGGTTCACCTGGCCTGAAAGTCAGAGGACAAGGGTGTCAGCCTGGTGGCCCCTGCCAGCTTTCTGTATCCTACTAACACAGAGTGAATGTGGGCCACATCAGCTTCCCAAGATGGGCAGCCCGGTCACAAGTGGCTGCCAGGAACTGGCCCTAGCATGAAATGCATACAAGACTTTTAAGGTGTTACCTCCCCACCCAAATTTGCGGATACCATCTTAGCTAACCTCTTATATAGATGACACATTGGAATATTGTTTGGAATATCTTAGATGAAGTAAAAGATATTATTAAAATGAATTTCACCATTTCTCTTTACTTTTCTAATTTGGCTCCTACAAATCCCAAGGTCACACCCATGGGCTATGGTGGATTTCCACCGGGCAGCATGGCTTGAAGTAGAACTTATATGGACTCTAAAGGGTCAAGGGCTTGGCTGCTCATGGTCACCCTGGCATCCACAGCAGGGCCTGGTGTTTAGAAAGCCCTCAGAGCGTGTTTGTTGTGGAAAGAATAACAATGATGACAGTAGTGGCAGCCACTATCTCTGGAACCGCTTCTCTGGGCCAGTCCCTCATATTACCGCAATCCAGTAACAGAAAGCCAGGTGTGAAATGAGGCTTGCAGGAGTATCTCGGTCTATACGGCACCCGGACATCAAAACGTGTCCTGTTAATCAAGGGGCGCTCTGACAGCACCATGTGCGGTGGGGGCTGGGAAGAGTCGGGTGACATGTGCTCGGACTGGGGAACTTCACCACAAAGCCCCTAGCAAGCCTTCCCCATGGCTGGCTTCTCCAGTTCTCCGTTTCCTTCTGGGGGCTTCAGTAGGCTGAGGGGACTACTTACCCTGCAGTCACTGAAAACTGGGGGACCAGGTCAGTTTCTGTGATTCAGCCCCTGCTACAGGGGCTCCTACAGGGAGCTCCAGGGGCCTACAAGGGGCAGGGACAGCTCCTTAACTCTTTTCTACTGATCTGGGCACCCTTAAACTCATGCCAGGCTCCCAGAGGGTGAGAAGCTGGCATCAGGGAGGGAACTAGGGACATGCAGAAGATTGGGCATCTCTTTCTCCTCCTGTTTAGACAACCAGACTATGCTTGTTTCTGGCCCTCAGACACTCTTGGCCTCACTTTTCCTGGCCAGCACTGCTGGTTTTTCCACGTCACTTCCTAAATTTCAAGCTTCACCTCATTTCTGTGTCTCTTCTTCCAGGAAGCCCTCCCTGAACCATTCCAGATGTGCACATGCACCTGCACATGTGTGTCCCTCCCTGAACCATCCCAGATGTGCACATGCATCCTGCACACGTGTGTCCCTCCCTGAACCATCCCAGATGTGAATATGCACCTGCACACATGTGTCCATGCTCACATAGACACCTCAGATGTTCATACACACCTGCACATGTGTGTCCCTGCTCACATGTGTGTCCCTGCTCACATAGACACCTCAGATGTTCATACACACCTGCACATGTGTGTCCCTGCTCACATGTGTGTCCCTGCTCACATAGACACCTCAGATGTTCATACACACCTGCACATGTGTGTCCCTGCTCACAAAGATACCTCAGATGTTCATATGCACCTGCACATGTGTGTTCCTGCTCACATGTGTGTCCCTGCTCACATAGACACCTCAGATGTTCATACACAC